>CM060075.1:46412718-46500218 GCA_030533445.1 Cyprinodon diabolis | reverse complement strand
ACTATCCTGGGTTCTTCTCAAGAACGTACTTGATTAGAACACAAGTCCATAGTGACGTTCTTATGACTTGAGAAATGGCCAATTTAATATTTTGATAAGGCTGGAGCCATAGATGTGTCTTCATTTACAAACGTATAAAATGTAGTGATGTGATGATGTGACAGACTGGAGTTAAATTAAGTTCTTCTTTAACTGTGATTTGAGGCACAAAATGTTGTTTTCTGGCCGGATCTAAATAAGTACCCAATGGTAGCCAGCGCACGCAGATGACGTCATAAACACTCCTCTTTTTAAAAAAAATATAAATATAACAAATCTAAGTGTGGATGTCTGGGGGACAGTGATTGGCCTCCATGTTCTGAATGCTGGTGTAGTGTATTATTTGTCATAAATGATTAGAATAAAACAAGAATCAAAAGTTTTAAATGATTAAAGAGAATTGTGTTCATGAATACATTTATGTAGGCCAAGAGGAGAAAAACAGAGCAATGAGTGTGTGTAACTGCTGCACCTGACTGTAAGAGGAAGAAAAGCACACTCATCTGCTGGAAAGCACAGGATTAAGGCCCTTAGTGATAAGAAAAAGCACCCTCATAAAAATGAAGTATTTGACATATCAAGGTTAACCAGCTCAGCAAAATTTGGCCATACAACTTGTGATAAATAGAGTTGTTATTTTCAAGGCACAATGTGCAGTACTGATCCCAGAAGGGGTGATGCTTTGACTGAGACACAAAGAGGAACACTAGGCCAGACTGACATGGCTTAAAGTAGGGAAAGGATAAGTTTCAACATGTTTTTGACTAAACCGTCATAAGTTTCTGCATGGCCTGAGAGAGTGCTCTCACAAGTATGAGATGTGTCTATGAATGTTACCGTGTTTTGCAGATAAATATCAATGTGACCTTTACCAATGACTGAAATATGTTCTGAAGGGGATTTTTCCACCGATAAGAAATGTATAAAAGGGAGATGGTTTCACCATTTGTCAGCTTCGGCTCACCAGCGCTGTGTAAATATGTAGTGTTTAGCAATAAACTCACTGGACCTGGACTCAGCGGCCTCTGTCTAAATTTTTTGATCCTTGTTTGAGACTTTTTCTGCTTTTTAAGAACTTTGAATTTTTATAAAACTTAGCTTCAATTTTAAGTCGTCAAGAAGAGAATTATAGGACGACATAATTGGCGGAGCCAGCCAGGAGAAAAGCAAAAAGGGGACGTCGGACGATCTGCAGGCACCAGCTGGAAGGCGTGGAACCCCCAAACGGGCCCAGAAATTCACCGGTTAAAGGTGAGCTAATTTGTTATAATTTTCTAAATTAGTGGGGAACCAGCCTCCAGCGACTGCTTGTGGGTGTCAGGCGTCACAAAGCTCTTCTAAAAGAACCTAGTTTTCCAAATTTAATAAAGTAATTTCCAAATTTTATAAGAATTTATATAAGAATATGCCAAAGGCAGACTAAGCTGAGGAAGGGTCCAGGTACGTATGAATGTGTATGTATGAATGTATGTTTTAGGTGTTATTAATGTTTGTGTTAAACTGTTTTGTGTTTGGATTATTTTGTAAATAAGTTAAGCTTAACACGTGTTGTTCTGAGCGGATGATTGGTAAAGGGACAGATTGGTCAAAGCGTTTTGACATAGTCTGTGGAAGCCATAAAATCCGGAACCAATAGTGTACGCGTGTTACGTGAGGGTATCAGTGACTAAGGTAGTCAGGGTGCTCCACGAGAAGGCTTAAGTAGTCTTAAGGTAAAAGGTATTGTGCCACTGTAGGGAAACAGTGAGGAAAAGGTATTGTGCCACTGTAGGGAAACAGTGAGGAAAAGGTATTGAGAGGCTAAGCGATAGCCAGGCTAAGGGATAGCCAGAATATTACCGATTAAGCGATAATCGGAGAATAGTACCGCTCGACCAACCGGAGGACGTCTATGCATTTCCAGTTATCTGGGTGTAGCCGGGGGCAGCAGGGAAAAACGTATGTGCCACTGTAGGAAACAGTGAGGAAAAGGAAGTGCACTGTAAATATATATAATCATTTGTCTTGTGTGTCTTTGTTAGTGTGTCGAGTGAAAGAGTTGAGTGACTGAGGGGAAGTAAGGGGTGGGTGATATTAATAAATAAAGATTAAAGATATAATAATAAATTAATAGAAGTAATTAGTACAGAATATAGTTAAAAAGAATAACCTGAAAATTAATAAGGATTGGAAAACAAAATTGATAACTGAAGGAAAAAACAAAAACAAAAAAACAAAAAACACTAGAGTTATGAGAATGAAATAAAAATAACAAAATTCCTAAATAAGATTGGAAAAAATTGTAAGCTTTATAAGATAAAGATATTATAAGTATATATTATTACAAACTATAGTCTACATAAAGTAAAATATATAAGGTATAAAATTAGTGAAAGTGCAAAATAAAATTACAAATTTGTTTTATTAAAGATTTTATCTCAAAATTGAAGAGATCTAAATTTAGGAAGTAAATTAACTGGAAAGAAACTAAAAGAAAATAAACACGATCTGTATTGAAGAGAGCAGAACCAGTTAAGATAAAAATTAACTGAGGATTACAAAGACTGGTGAATAAGCACGGACCTGACGGTTGAGTGACTGCTAGTAGCCATGGGAATCAATATGAGCAAACAACAGTCTGACGGGCTGACGCCAGCCAAATTGGTAATGTTGACACACCCATCCAATAAACGCAAAATTCAAAAATGCATGACCAAATGGCATAAGATGACATCTGGAAAAAATCGTTGGCCTAAAGAGGGCAGCTTTGATCCTTCATGCTGTGACGAGGTTGAAGAACAATTAAGAAATAAGGAAAAAAGGCGTGACCGAGTGCATTTGCATAAGAAACAGAAACATGCTGAACAGAGAGATATCCTGAGATATTTTAAAGTTGAACATCAAAAGAGCCCAACAGCCCCTGACTACACTGATCATAAGCCACCACCCTATCGCCCTAGCATAGCAGGCCAGTACCCAGTAGTAGTAGAATCAGGGAGCAAGGGAAAGATTACTGGACAACTTAAATTAGTATTAGAAGAGGAAGAAATAGAAATAACAGAAGAAGAAATAAACAACACACCACAGACAGAGTGTAAATACCGTGATGAAGAAGACGATTGGGAGAGAACCCCAGAAGTAAGGAGAAAAGCTCCCCATAGTCGCTCCCTACCCCCAGCACGTCGCAGGCATTCACCATATCAAAGAGGCCCCATAAGCCACTCAGAACCCAGGACCAAGTCATCGTTGAAAAAATCAGCAAAACACTCAGAGCCTGTGACCAAGCTAGTCTTGGATGAATCGCCAGAACTAATGGAACAAATAAACCAGGAGGTGGTGGAGCTGACGGAAGAATATGTAAAACTCATAGCGAAGGAGGAAAAATTGGAAAAAGAAGTACAAAGGAAACGACTAAAACATTTGAAAGAAAAATTGAAGAAATTTGAGGAAGTATTAGAAAAACAGAAAAGGATGGAAGCAGAGCAGCTCATACTACAGGCCCGAAATGACGCCCCAGATCAGGCAAATCCATGGACTAAGGCCTTGATTGAAGAAGCTAAAATAAAAGAGGGAGAGGAGAGAAGAAGCGAGGAGGAAGTCTTCATAGAGAGTGAGGAGACCGACTGGTTGCATGATGGAATGGAAGAAGAAGGCTCAGACATGCCACTGTCAACAGACCCATGCCATAAGGGGTTAAAGGAGAAAGACAGACCAGTGACCAAAGAACGGGAGCCACTCACAGCTGAATGTGAAGTGGACCTGCAAATAGAAAAAAGCGGCCCTCACTCAGTGATGACCAGGTACCAAGCACGACAGCAGAAGACAGAGTCAGATCAAAAAAAGGCCTATATGGCTCCCCTGCTGTCTAAAGGACCTCAAGAAGACAGATATGTGCCATGGTCATTTATGGACATGATCACACTTGCTGGAAGGCTGACCCCGTTGGCAGATGGTGCTGACAGGTGGATAGAAAAGCTGGAAGAAATCACTGGAGGCATCAATCTGGCAGCTGGAGACATCAAGGCACTGCTAATTAAAACAGCAGGACACTCAGCAGCCAGAGAAGTGTTTGACGAAGCCCAGCTTCCAAGGGTCATGACCTCACACCAGTATGACAAGATACCATTCAACCAAATAAGACCCAAGGTGTGGGCAGCCGTAAGGAACAAATACCCCACCTGCAGTGATCCAACTAAGCTGAGACAAGAATGCCTAAAGGATGATGAAAGCCCCGCCCAGTTTCTGCACAGGTTCCAACAGAAATGGAAAACAGAGACTGGAAGTGATGGGAATGAACTGAAAACATCTGGCCCTCTATTCAGAACCTACATCAGAGAGGCCATGCCCAAAGAAGTACAAGCCAAACTGGACGGAGTTGTGGGGCTCATGAAGATGGACTGGCCTCTGTTCTCCGAGCATGTTAATCACTATGTAAACATGCATCGGGCCGAGAAACGGGCCTTTGATGACCAAAGCAAGATGCTGGCCACCAAGCTAACCCAGCTGCAGATTGGGGAATTGTCCAAAGCAAAGAAAGAGAGACCCAAACACCAAGCAGCACTGACTGTGGCAGCCACACCCTCAACTGAGAGTACACCAACAGGGGAGGCAGTGGTACAAGCACCAGTAGTGTCTCCTGTCATTCCTCCGCCCACACAACAGATGCAGTATCCAGCAGCGCCACTCGTGGGAGGAGCCCTGCCACAGCAGACCCAACCCCAACCAGTCCCTCCTATTTATGTGCATCTAAACCAAGGAGGAGGTCCCCAACAAGCAACGTTCGGAAGGGGACGAGGGGGGCCACCCATGCGGGGAAGATGGAGAGGCCCACAAGGAGCCCCAAGAAGGCCCCCTCAAGGCCAATACCAGCAGATGCCACAAGCAGGTCCAGACATGGGACAACAGCGAGTGAGAATGCAATGCTGGGGATGTGGACAAATTGGACACATACAAAGAGACTGCCCCACTAACCCATGGATGGGACCCCAGCCCCCTACTGCGGGACCAGCCATCTATGGAACGGGACAAGACACGTACTGGCTATAGGGGTGCCCAGAGAAACCTGATGGAGAGGCTATTCTACCTGTATTAACCCAACGTCCACAAACAGAACCCACCATTGATGTCACAATATATGACAGCCATCATCGCTTCATGATTGATACAGGAGCGGCCTACTCCTGTATAGGAAAAAGTGGAATTGGCCTGCCTCTCTCAGCATCAAAGATTCGAACAGTAGGTTTCTCTGGGAAGACCCAAATAATACCCATGACTAAGCCAGTTCCCATGATCATAGGTGAAAAAACTGTGTATGCACCACTGCTTTACTCAGAAGATACGCCCATAAATCTGCTGGGTAGAGATGTGCTGTGCCAGCTCAATGCTAAAATCAAATGTACCCCGAATGGAATTTCTTTTGAAGCAACAGACAAGAATGAAGCCTACATGATGCCAATGGGCCCGCAAATGACCCCCCAGATAACAAGCCATGAGCCAGAAGACCAAGTATTTTGGCTGAAACTAACATCACCAACCTCCTTCCTCCAACTAGAGTGGGAAACATGGAGACCCCTGATAATGAATCACTACGAGAAATCTAAAGAACCTTTTCTTCTAACTCCATTGTACCATGTTTTATGACAAAGGCAAACCACATGAAGACTACGAGAAAAGCTGGGATGAAGACATAAATAACAAAACAACTGTCATCCAGTATGCTGACATAGTGATTGGACCACAAGGAGCTGCAGCTGTTGTCACATTTCCTGATAAAGATGTAGCAGAATGGTTCCAAGTTACCAACTCAGCCCCACATGTCACGTTACTGATTGCAGACGAGTATGAGTCACATGACTTAGGACCCATGGTTCAAAAAGCAAAGCAAGTCACTGAATGGGTCAACACAGCATGGGACTGCATTAAATTATCCAAAGATGGACTGTTCTTTAAGATCTCATTCTCACAAGCTGATGAAGCCATAGCAGAACACATTAAAGTTCCTGGGAAAAGACAAATGGCAGTGGCAGCAGAACATGAATCCCTATTAGAACAGGTCCCAGAGCAAGTATGGTCTAAAAGTAAAACAGATGTAGGATTAGTAAAATCAACAGACCCCATCAAATTCACCATTAAACCAAATGCTAAATTGCCCTTCCAAAGACAGTACCCACTTAAAAGAGAAGCAGTAGAAGGAATACAGCCTATTATTACAGGATTAGAAACAGCAGGAGTTCTTAAACCAACAGCAAGTCCCTGTAACACACCAATTTTTCCCATCAGAAAACCCAACAGTCATGACTATAGACTAGTCCATGATCTAAGATTAATTAATGCCATTGTAGCAGAAGAGATACCAGTGGTACCAGACCCGCACACATTACTGAGTAATATACCCCCAGGTACCAAATGGTTTACTGTGATAGATCTGTGCTCAGCATTTTTCAGTGTACCGGTCCATCCAGATTCTCAGTATTTGTTTGCATTTACGTACAAAGGCCAACAATATACAT
The DNA here is from genome assembly GCA_030533445.1 of Cyprinodon diabolis. NCBI lineage: Eukaryota > Metazoa > Chordata > Actinopteri > Cyprinodontiformes > Cyprinodontidae > Cyprinodon > Cyprinodon diabolis. Next base: position 46,493,691 of record CM060075.1, on the reverse strand, counting down.
ATTCGCGATTACCACAGGGTTTTGTACACTCACCATCAATTTTCAATCGAGTACTGGCAAATGACTTAAATCACCTTGACATACCATCTACAATGTTGATGTATGTTGATGACATTTTGATTTGTTCTGCTTCCAAAGAGCAGTGTGAAAGAGACTCCATTACAGTGTTGACTGCTTTGGCAGAAGGAGGACACAAAGTAAGTAAACAAAAATTGCAATTCTGCCAGCAAACAGTGGAATATCTCGGCAGGCAACTCAGTGGGGACAAGAGGTGTATTGCACCGTCCCAACTGGAAGCCATAACTCAAATGCCCAAACCTCGGACTGTTGGTCGCATGTTGTCTTTCCTTGGCATGGCAGGTTACAGCAGACCGTGGGTGTGTGATTATGCCATCAAAACGGCTCCACTGAGAGCACTGATTAAAGCCGCAGGTCAAGGACACCAGTCGGCTCAATTGCAATGGACAGATGAGGCAGAGGGTGCGTTCCAGCTGCTGAAACAGGATCTCCAAACTGCTCCTGCTCTGGCCAATCCAGATTATGGCAAACCATTCCATCTCTATGTGGCTGAGCGACAAGGGTATGCATGTGCAGTATTGATGCAAGACACCCCAACAGGTAAACAGCCAATTTCTTATTACAGCACAAAATTAGATGGTGTCGAAGAGGGTTTGCCTCCCTGCTACCAGGGCTTGGCAGCAGCAGCCTTCGCATACAAAAAGGCCTCAGTTATTACTATGGGCCACCCTATTATTCTGTACACATCACATCAATTACATGCACTGCTCACCAGCCCACGCTTTGTGATAACACAAGCTCGTCGAACAGGTTATGAAGTTCTGCTTTCAGGACCTGACTTAACAATACAACGCTGTACCACCATTAATCCAGCCACAAGAATGGTATTGCCCACAGAAGGTGAGCCCCATGATTGTCTCCAGGAGACGGACACCTTCATGAAGGTAAGAGAGGACTTATACAATCATCCAATCCCATCTGATTTGACACTGTTCGTAGACGGATCATGTGTCAGAGGTGAGACAGGTAATAGAGCGGGATATGGAATAGTCCAACTTAACCCTGATGGGACCTTTACCAAAGTACAATCAATGAGCCTAGATCAACCTTGCTCTGCCCAATTGGCAGAGATAAAAGCATTAACAGCAGCATGTAAATTGGCTAATGGTAAAAGAGTGACAATCTATACTGACAGTGCTTATGGCTATGGGGTATGTCATATAAATGCTAGCATCTGGAAACAACGAGGGTTTGTTAGAACAGATGGTACCCCAGTGACACATGGGCAAGCAGTAGTATAGTTAATTAAAGCTATGCAACTTCCATCTGCATTGGCTGTTGTAAAATGTGCAGCCCACCAAACAGCAAAAACACCTATAGCCATAGGAAATAACTTAGCAGATGAGGCAGCTAAAGAAGCCACAGGATCAGCAGTGCAGGGACCAATGATTCATGTAGCTGAGTGCGAACCCATTACTAATTTGGCCTCCTTAATAGAAGCCCAAAATAACGTCTCAGAAGCAGAAAAACGTCTCTGGGTGCAAAGGGGGGCGGCTCGGTTAACACACCCCCACGCTGGGTTGTGGCGCAGTTCTCGAGGACATTTTGTATTACCTTTGTCCTTATTACCAACGGCGATTAAAATAATGCATGGACCTGATCATTGTTCACGAGCCCAAGTTATTCAAAAGTTACAGGCAGTCTGGTGGTCACCTTATATGACACCAATGGTAGACAGAGAATTGGCTTTATGTCCGCATTGTCCTAAGTATAATGTGCGCAAAATGTTTACCCAGCCCTTAGCACATATCCCTAAGCCAGACGGTCCGTTCCGCCATCTGATGATGGATTACGTTGACATGATAACTCGGGTTCAGGGAAAGAGATATATGTTGGTGGTTGTCTGTAGGTTTAGCAGATGGGTGGAGGCATGCCCCACTGCTAAGAATGACCACAAAGCTGCAGCAAGATTTTTGTGTAAAGAAGTTTTTCCCAGATTTGGCATGCCTGATACAATATCATCTGATAATGGACCTCATTTTGTTTCACAGGTGATCCAGCAAATGTTTAAACTGTTGTGCATAACACAGAAGTTTGGTTGTGTGTATCATCCCCAGTCACAGGGATCCGTGGAACGAGCTAACGGGATCCTGAAATCGAAGATTGCTAAGATAATAGCTGACAGCAACAACCGTTTGACTTGGGTGGACGCCTTGCCTGTTGCATTAATGGCAATGCGTTCTCAAACTAACCGCATAACCCATCTTACTCCTCATGAAATGCTTACAGGTTGACCAATGCAATGATGATGATCCTTCTGCCACTGAGACTTCTTCTGGGTCTCACCCAGATCCATCCGTCGTTCAGGCACTGGACGAACTTCTTTCTTCTGGCCCATCAGATGCTGGTGGAGTCCTGTCCCCTTAACATCCCTCACCTGCACCTTTCCCTTTCTTCCCCTCCCTCTCCCCTTCCTCCTCCACGACGAGTGGGCCGCCGATCCACTCGGTCCCGCCCACCCCATCGCCGTCTGGGCGTCTCCCGTATGCGCCTTCTTCAGACTTTGATTAACTTCTTGTTGTATTAACCCTTTGTGGGTTAACAAGGGGGGATCTTATGAAAATTAATACTAACAGTGCACACACACATTTAATGCGTCACACACAAACATGTGCACTAGCAATGGTAACACTAGCTACTAACCAAGGGGTAATCAATAATAATGATGGAGAAAATTTATCACTAATGCATGTGCAAGTCAAAGGATATGATTATGTAATGTCTGAAGAAATTTTAGGTAACTCAATGGGGAAACATTGGCTTGGAGTTCCACAAAGCATGGACTGCCGTGAGGATGGGATGGTGATCATTGAGGTAAGATGCAAAATGTACATATGCCAAAATACATTAACAGAGCAGGTAATGACGGTAGGGAAAGCGCATAGAATGTTAAAATTGGTAAACAAAAGGCAGAAAAGAGATCTAGACAAATTAAAGACTGCACACTGGGAAACCAATATGTTCCAACAATGGATTCAGTACTCTGTCCAGGCAATGTTCAAAGCCAAAAAGCGCCCTAAAGATGATTGTATAGCCTGCTATAATGCTAAAAAATTACCAGCCCTTCAGATTATTCCCGGCTAATTGGAACACTCAGCTGAAGGGATTCTGGGATTGGTTTCACAAGCTTGGAAGGGGAAAATATCTTGAGGCAGCAGGAATGATTCTAGGGGCAGTAATGCTGATTATATTGATAGTTGTGTGTTGCATCATACCCCTTGTTCGGGGACTGGTCTCAAGACTTGTTGTAAGTGTAACTGGTCAGTTCCCAGTTGTAGAGATACAATTGGACCAAGAGATATAAAACATAACCATGATCACCTTCCACCCTCACCAGGTACGTGCATTTCTTTAATAACAACAGTGTATATATATAAATATTTTGCATAACAATGACTTATATACTTACTCACGTAGATATAGCAACTTGCATGCTGAATAATCCATAGATATAAGAGATAATATGCCTTCAGATGATGCCTAAATTTGCCATACTATGTCCCCACAGGTAGATTATTGAACATGGCAGAGGCTAGTTATGATGAATATGAAGAAAACCAAATGAATTTACGAGCTGCACTGGCGTCGTTAGGCCCATCACTAGGGGTAGGATGCCCATATCTTCCTCCCAGGTACCTACTAGATCCTGCAGAGGGGCCAAGCAGTGCACCTTTGGGTTGGAGCAAACCTATGATGACACCCAGCAGGCAGCCTGAGGATCAACCTATGATGACACCCAGCAGGCAGCCTGATGATCAACCACCATCACCTACTGGGAAGCCACTGTCCATCTCGATGCCACCAGGGGACCTCAGTATTGATCTCGGTCCAACCAGCACCCCTGCCAGCCCTGAGAATCCCGAGGATCGACGACCACCGTCACCCCACCAATATAATTATCCGCCACCACCCATTCCAGGCGTACTGGCTATGTTCATGGTCATAGCAGATGACATAAAGCTTGATCTTGCCGAAGCTCATCATGTTGCAAAGTTCTTGGCTCATCCGCTGGAGTCATACAACACCAACAGTGATCTCAAGCCTGAAATCACCTCTATGACCAAAACAGTTTATGCCCAATTCATGAAGGGCCTGATGAAGCTTTTTGTTTGTGTGTGTGTATTTATGGGTGTGAAAGACCACCTATGTAGGGGATAATTGCAGTGACCTCGTAACACAAGATGCTGCTTGGGCATTGGTATTTGCCTCTGCTGAGAAAACAGAATTAGAACATCTTGCTAAAAAAAAAAAAGTAAGCAACGAGGACGGGTCCTCTTAAGGTAGCCAAGAGGGGGATCCCTCTTTGTTTTTATATATTCTGTTTTCTGCATTTTATTAGTTTAATATTTACTCAGACACCACCACATCTTATATTACTCACTTCTACTATATGGTGTGTATTTAATCTCACGTTTAGTTTAGTGTGCACAATATATATATAAACTTTTGTCACTTGGGTGAGTTCACATTTAAAGTGTTTTAGATTAGTTATCACCTGCATAATCACGTAAATTGATCCTTTTTAGGATCAAAGGGGGGAAATGTAGTGTATTATTTGTCATAAATGATTAGAATAAAACAAGAATCAAAAGTTTTAAATGATTAAAGAGAATTGTGTTCATGAATACATTTATGTAGGCCAAGAGGAGAAAAACAGAGCAATGAGTGTGTGTAACTGCTGCACCTGACTGTAAGAGGAAGAAAAGCACACTCATCTGCTGGAAAGCACAGGATTAAGGCCCTTAGTGATAAGAAAAAGCACCCTCATAAAAATGAAGTATTTGACATATCAAGGTTAACCAGCTCAGCAAAATTTGGCCATACAACTTGTGATAAATAGAGTTGTTATTTTCAAGGCACAATGTGCAGTACTGATCCCAGAAGGGGTGATGCTTTGACTGAGACACAAAGAGGAACACTAGGCCAGACTGACATGGCTTAAAGTAGGGAAAGGATAAGTTTCAACATGTTTTTGACTAAACCGTCATAAGTTTCTGCATGGCCTGAGAGAGTGCTCTCACAAGTATGAGATGTGTCTATGAATGTTACCGTGTTTTGCAGATAAATATCAATGTGACCTTTACCAATGACTGAAATATGTTCTGAAGGGGGTTTTTCCACCGATAAGAAATGTATAAAAGGGAGATGGTTTCACCATTTGTCAGCTTCGGCTCACCAGCGCTGTGTAAATATGTAGTGTTTAGCAATAAACTCACTGGACCTGGACTCAGCGGCCTCTGTCTAAATTTTTTGATCCTTGTTTGAGACTTTTTCTGCTTTTTAAGAACTTTGAATTTTTATAAAACTTAGCTTCAATTTTAAGTCGTCAAGAAGAGAATTATAGGACGACACTGGCGTACCATAAAGAATAAATGATGAACCGTTTAGTTTGTGCCTTCAAGTCGTTGCCCATAGGAAGACGTTACTGGATATAATCTAACGGAATATCTTCAGAACGGCTCCAAATGACACTAAACTCATATGGGTGAGTAGAACATGATGGAATAACAGAAAATCAAGGGACCAATGGGAACAACGGCGTTCCCCTGTAATTTAAGAAATGTTGACTTATTTCTAGACAGTGTTGGTAATGTGGAGCTCATCAAATGTTGCTGCTGCTTGTCCCGCCTCCAGGCCAGCAGGAAGTCAGCGTTCCCCTGAATCAGGATGTAACCCTGCTGTGTCAGAGCGACAGCAGCCTGGACAGCATCTCGGTTCTGAAGTGGAGCAGAGCGGACCTGAAGGCCGACGGTTACGTCTACTTCTACAGGAACAGGCGTTGCTTTGAGAACTACCAGCACCGCCGCTTCCAGGGGAGAGTGATGCTGCGGGACGGCGGCATGAAGGGCGGAGACGCCTCTCTGATCCTGAAGAACGCCACCTGGGAGGACACCGGGCTGTACGAGTGCGACCTGGTGGTGGAGAGCAGGAGGCAGCACTCTGAGATCAGCCACGCCATCAGGCTAACGGTCACCCCTGCAGGTGAGTGTGGGGCTCTGGGGTTCTGGTTCTGTCTGAGGGGTTCTGATCCGACCGCTCGGTTCTGATCTCTGCAGCTGAGACACGGGACGGCGTGATGGACAGCTTCAAACAGCCAGAGGATGATGATGGTAGAACCGGGAGCAGGGATGGAGCTGGAAGAAGATGCTACACTGTTACCATGGTTACCATAGTTTCTGCAGTTTTAATTGCTGGTTTTATCACATTCAGGTTATTTAAAAAACACGTTTTTTAACGCCTCATCAACGAAGCAGGTCAGAGACTCTGGAACCTCAAAGTTTGACCCAAATTCTGTCACCATCAGAACCAGAGAAATTTAAAAACTTTTCATCCTGCTGCTCTTTGCAATTTATAGGTTTATGAATGTTTTTTTTTAGTTCTGCTGCTGTCTGAATCAGACAGTATTCGTTTATTTATTTTAGTGAACTCCTGAGATGACATGGCATTAAATAAATAAACTGAATGCATTACATTTTATTGAAATTCTTTTCTTTTCATGATGATTTAGTTTTGTGTTAGAAGTGCTTTATAAATTGGGGTTGGATTGGATCCTGTTCTAATCTTTCAGTTCTCCTCGAATTGTTGATTTTTAAAAATTTTAAATAGCTAATTTTGACGCGCCACATCAACCAATGAGAGAAGCTGATCTGGGAGCTGGCAGGGAGTCAGACGCAGCACTGCTGATGCAGAGCGCTATGATCACTCCTCTGAAACAGTTTTCCACCGTGCAGCTAGAGCAGCAGGGATGCTTCAGAACTAACTTTTTACATAAAGCTGGTATAGTTAGGATGAAACAGAAAATGTTTGTTCAGAGTGATGACAGGTCCTTTCTGGTCGGTGAGTTTCTATTCCTGGAAAGATTATATTTTTCTGAGATTCTATCTTTAATTCTACAGAGCAAAATGTCTGAAATCAGACTGACGCTGCCTGAACCCCCGAAGTCTGAACAAGGTTTTCTACGATCACAGAAAACATTCAATAACTTTCATGTTAAACTATGTTCTGAACTAAAATAATGTCCAGAATCTCTATCTGCTGATTACCCCGTGCTACTGACCAAGTAGCAGAGCCAAACCGGTTTCAAAGGAAAAGTGAAGCTGATTCAGAATGAAACTGGATGTGAGCTTTAACTGTTTCAGAGAAATGAAAGCGTAACTGAGTGAAGCTTCAACATTCCTAGAAAAACTGGTGAGTCAAGTGTTAAAAAAAGCCTCCAGTTTAAATAAGAAGACCAGTCAGCAAGGAATGATTGATGGATCAATATTTATAGATTTAATAAATGTAGTGTTAACCAGTAAAACAAAACAAAAAATAATCATTTTCATCGTGATCCCTGAGTCTGGGAGCGGCCATTTTTGCTCAAATCTAGTAGCCCCTCCCTCCTGCCATCTTCCAGCAGTGACGTCACGGTGCGGTAAGCCTAGCGCCATTCTCCCCGCTTTCCAAGCTAAATCAATGGGAACTACTAGACACATCTGCAATCAACAACAATTATTGAAGATTTCCAGAGGACTTCACCATTGAAATTCACCAGAGCTATAGTGAAACTGACAATGCCCACGTGCATGGCAGCTGGATGCTGGAATACATCGGGTAAAAGTGAAAAAAAGAGTTATTCCACCTTTCTGATTCCTGATCCTCCACGGACGGGTTGGTCGTTGGATCGCCAACTTGAAGAGGGAGGATTTGCCATCGAACTTCTGGCCAGAGAAAAAACCCGTAATATGTAGCCAACATTTGGAAGAAGAATGTTTTCAAGATGACTTGGATAATAGCGCGTTGTGACAAACACCAGATACAGCACTGGGACTTGATCAACAGCCGATACCGCACCGTGACAATGTCACTAACCAGTAGGTGGCAGTAGTGTTCTTTGACAAACATGGATGCCTCCAGTAAAGCACATTCACATGAAAATGACTCTGAATTAAAAACACTGATCATTTATTGAACAGGATGGAATCATTTCAGATTTAAAGAACTTTCAGAAGTTTGGATTCTGAATATAAACGGACTTTTCCTTTTTCCTCTCAAGATGCCAAATTGCAGTTTCACCACAAACTTAATTAGAACTCCATTTCATCTCCACTAAACTTGGCATTAGCCTCCATGAAACCGCTCATCTGAAATACCTGATCACAGGTATGGACCAAACAAATGTATCACAAGAATTAGTTTTTGTTTATTCACGCTAACAATAAGTGATAGTAAACAACATAGCCTAATTGATTTAGCTCAAGTAGTAAACCTGTGTTGCTGAAGTGTCGTCACGCCAAACAAACAAAAATGTGACATTATTCCAATGGTGCAAACATTGAAGATAACTATATAAATACATACATCCTGCCTCAGGACGACAGATTTAAATTAGCAACTATGCTACAATCTGGCTCATTTACAAGCTGTACAGAAGTATAAGATTGTTCATTAATGTGCTCTGTCCTGATAAAATAAACACAATAAATACAAGCTAACCGAGCTCCAGGCCATCTTTAAGCTGGTTGAACTGTTGATGTGCAATATGTGCAACAGTTTTCACAGCCATGCTGTCAGAACTTAATTTAAATACATTTTAATAATCATCTTCTAGTATTATTGCGAATAGATAACTTTTAAAGGACTCATGTTGCTGTGAAGCTTGTAGAATAAGCAGATAAGTCAAAAAATGTTTTTGTAGAGATCTTTTCAAGGACAGCCTTAAGCCTGGTTTATTCTCAGGAAGCAGGTTGTCTGCGTGGGTTAACGTAGATAACTCGGCCATATCTAGACCCACCGCTACTTCCTGATTGTCCCTCTGGCATACTTTCAATTTTTCTTTCTTTGTACTTTTTACATATTATCCTTGTTTTGCTTAGTCAAGTGGATGTGTATGCATTTGAAATGACGTGAATTTATTAATGTTTTTTGTAGCTGCCCCCTCCTAGTTTGAAATAGTTGTAGCATCTCTATATATTTAAGCAGGATTGCAGAATGTAGTTACGAGAGTTTTTCTTTCTTCTTTATCAAGATGGGTTGCTCCAAAACTAAAGCCCCATTTCCACTACCCTAGAAAATCCGATCCATGCAGAGACCGGTCCGAGCTCGGATCAGTTAACCAGGCCGAGCTCGGTTCTGACGACCGTCTAAACATCACGCTATCTCGGTTCCTCGACTCCTCGCCTCCTAGTGACGATCTGCGGTATTACTGCCAGTATTGAAGGAGGAAATCAAGCAGTTGGTGGCGGTAATGCACCAAAAGCTGTTTGCCAACCGCCATAAAACACAAGAACAAGACGAAGGAGGAGGTAATCAAGCAAAGCAAAATGGCGGCGCCCGTCGCATTCAGAAAGTTATGCTTGATTATTATTGCTGTACTTCAGTGTTATTTAAAATGTTGCGTGGAGAAGATTTCGATTGTTGTTTATATTTGAAGAAGAAGTTGTTCTTCTTCTTCTGTTTCCGGAGGGGCATTACTGCCAACTACTGGAATGGAGTGTGAATGGGGATGTGCAGCCAGACGGAGATGACGCGTTCTGCTCATGCGCTCGTTATCAGAGAACCGAGCCGAGCCCACCTCTGGAACCGGTCTGCAGTTAGCGCGCTCCGGTTGTGTCTAGCTCAGTTCAGTTCAGTTTGCGATAACTTATCTCAGTTGCTGAGCTCGGACGGGTCTTGGCACGGTTTTTCAAGGGTAGTGTAAATGGGGTATATGTTTCTGCTTGTCCTGAGATGCAGGCGACCAGGTTTAGGATCTGCAGTGGTGAGCTGATAATACACATTTTTGTGAAAAGAAATTAAAAGAAAACAAGAGAACTCTGGAAAACCGATGGAGCCCTTTGTTGCCTTTTTTGTCATCTTATGGTCATCGTCGTTTTTTCTACATCACAAACCCCAACAGCTCTTAATAAGTACAATAGAAACTTGTTCTATGTTAAAACACATCTGCAATGTTACATTATGAACAGTTAGCTTTTTGCATCCCGCTCCCCAAAGCACACGAGTTACAGCAGTGAGAGTTGGCTAAACTTTGAATGACAGACAAAACTTATTTCAGAATTTTATTAGATTTTATTATGAATGGGATTAAAACAGGTCACAAAACTGAATTCAAATCATAATTTTAGTCGTAGTTAAAGCCATAGCGGGGTGTTACACGGTCAAATTTACGCGGACACCTCAGGCGCTCGTTCACTCTAGAGCGAATCTTGCGCCACTGCTCGACAGTCAAGTTGGGAAACCGCTGGGAAACCAAAGAATGAACCCGCTCCGTGACATTCTTAGGAAGACCCATTTTCCCATTTGTGCCTGCCCAGTTGCATCTCTTCACCATGCTGTTGTATGCTTTAAACGGCACAAGACTCATGAAGACGCTAGCTGCGTACACATCTGGTTGATGTTGTCCACGAGAAAATGAGTTTTTGTATAAAGTCTCCTCTCTATCCGATGACAGTGTCCTCAAAGTGATGTCTGGTAATATAGACACTGGTGCTGGTCGGTCTACTGACTGGTCTGGAGAGTTGGAATCTTGAGCGGACGTAGATGTATGGGAGGCAGAGACTTGAGAGGGCGTAGATATATGGGAGGGAGAGACTTGAATAGGCGTAGATGTATGGGAGGCAGAGACTTGAGAGGGCGTAGATATACGGGAGGGAGAAACTTGAATAGGCGTAGATGTATGGGAGGCAGAGACTTGAGGGGGCGTAGATGTATGGGAGGCAGAGACTTGAGAGGGCGTAGATGTATGGGAGGCAGAGACTTGAGAGGGCGTAGATATACGGGAGGGAGAAACTTGAATAGGCGTAGATGTATGGGAGGTAGAGACTTGAGCGGGCGTAGATATATGGGAGGGAGAGACTTGAATAGGCGTAGATGTATGGGAGGCAGAGACTTGAATAGGCGTAGATGTATGGGAGGCAGAGACTTGAGAGGGCGTAGATATATGGTAGGGAGAGACTTGAGCGGGCGTAGGTTTATGGGAGGGAGAGACTTCAGTAGGCATTGATGTATGGGAGGGAGAGACCTGAGCGGGCGTAGATGTATGGGAGGGAGAGACTTCAGTAGGCATTGATGTATGGGAGGGAGAGACCTGAGCGGGCGTAGATGTATGGGAGGGAGAGACTTCAGTGGGCATTGATGTATGGGAGGGAGAGACCTGAGCGGGCGTAGATGTATGGGAGGCAGAGACTTGAGAGGGCGTAGATATATGGTAGGGAGAGACTTGAGCGGGCGTAGGTTTATGGGCAGAAGAAACTTGAGCGGGCGTAGGTTTATGGGAGGCAGAGACTTGAGAGGGCGTAGATGTATGGGAGGGAGAGACTTCAGTAGGCATTGATGTATGGGAGGGAGAGACCTGAGCGGGCGCAGGTTTATGGGAGGGAGAGACTTGAGGGGGCGTAGATGTATGGGAGGCAGAGACCTGAGCGGGCGCAGGTTTATGGGCAGAAGAAACTCGAGCGGGCGCAGGTTTATGGGAGGGAGAGACTTCAGTAGGCATTGATGTATGGGAGGGAGAGACCTGAGCGGGCGCAGGTTTATGGGAGGGAGAGACTTGAGAGGGCGTAGATGTATGGGAGGGAGAGACTTCAGTAGGCATTGATGTATGGGAGGGAGAGACCTGAGCGGGCGTAGGTTTATGGGAGGGAGAGACTTGAGGGGGCGTAGATGTATGGGAGGCAGAGACCTGAGCGGGCGCAGGTTTATGGGCAGAAGAAACTCGAGCGGGCGCAGGTTTATGGGAGGGAGAGACTTCAGTAGGCATTGATGTATGGGAGGGAGAGACCTGAGCGGGCGCAGGTTTATGGGAGGGAGAGACTTCAGTAGGCATTGATGTATGGGAGGGAGAGGCCTGACCCGGAGTTGCTAGACAGGAAGGAAAAGCTTGGAATGGGGATGATGTTAGCATCATAATATAGGTAGATCCTGGAACACTCTGGAGGTTTGCCATTGGAGGCTGTGGCGCAGTAGCTAAATCTTGAGCTTTTACCCTTTGGGCGTTACATCTATGTGAAGCATGCGACTGCTCCAGATCCAACAGTCTCCTCCTCATTTCCTCCAGCATAGTCTTTAGACTCTCCAGCTCAGATGCCTGGCTGTCAATGAGAGCCTTCTGGGTCGCCAACATAGACTCCTGATATTCTAGTTTGGCCTTCTGGATCTGCAATGAATGCTGCAGTCTTCCCAGCTTCCCATCGGACACCATCAGCTGCTGTTGCAGCTTGTGTATCTGTGCTTGGGGGGAATCGGCAGGGCAATGCTTGGGAGATGTAGACAGTGGAGACCAGCAGACCGTATCTGCAGTGACGGCCTGGTTAAATAAATGAGAATAAAATATTTTAGCATTAGCGTTTTCTTAAGTCTTATAAGGCAAAGTCAGGTACTACTTGGGATGACAGCAGTAATGCATTTTATCTATATGGCAATTTTCACATTTTGCACAATGAAATGTGTGCTGTACCTCGCAATATGGTATGAATTCCCCTTTATCTTTCTCTGTAAAATATTTGATTACAGATCGTGGGAGAACGTTCATAAAGACGAGTTGCTGAGAGCCCTGAACAAAATGAAAATAAACATATTCCTTATTCCTTTGATTACTATTAAATTTACTAAGGCAATAAAAAAGAACTGTTCCTTTCTATGTTTTATATTAAAAATTCATATGTTCATAGTTTCATATAAAATTAACCAATAATCTTGTCAAGTAACTTTGAACCAGTTTACAACATTTTCATGAAAAAAAATGAAAGTAGGCCATAAAGCCGAATTTATCAAACTACTTACATTATTACCTTATTACCATATTTCCTATGTAATATGTGGATATTTTGATGTAATAACAAGAAATACCAATTTGCCAGAATATATTAAGAAAAATAGCAAAAGTGCTTCTATAAGAAATTCATGAAAAATCCTCAGAGTGAAAGAAACACATTTTAACCTTAGAGGCATTACTGTTGATACTGGCACTGATATTTTGTAGTTTATAAACCTAAATATAATTGTTAACTAGGTTTATTAACTTTTTAACTTTATTTTTTTACTTTTCAATTAGCTTTTTACCTTATTTCTTGACTTGTACGATTTTGGAAAATAATCTAATAGTGATTTCTTAGCTTAATATTGTGATTAAATGCAATTATTTTACCAGTTTAAAGTCGCAGGGAAGCGGCCGTTCCAACCGTAGCATTTCTGAATTCTCCCAGTAGTGCACGATTTTACACGAGTTCATAAATAAAGTGAATTTGATTGGACATTTATCAAAGGGGTGGGAGTGTTGTGGCAGAAAGTTCGCAAGCAAGTTTGGTTATGCCCGGTTTGTGGGAAGCATCTTGCTAACCAGTTAGCATCTTAGTGCTAGCAGGTTCCCAATGGGAAATTCCATTGGGACCAAGTAGCACTAAATTGGTGACTTAGAAACGACGCTGTCAAGGAACGCTATGGACAGAGGAAACATGCAAGAGGAGGAGAGTTTAGTGTCGGAGGTCGTGGATGAGTCTCCTCCGTCATCCATTTTTTATTTAGAGGAGGAAAGCGGGGACGAAGATGTTGTGGAAGAGGACGCCAGGGCAGCTTAAAAAACCCCCCACAGATTTTAGGACAGGTTTTTTTTTTTATAGAAATTTTCTGATAAAGAGTACATTTATATACTAGGTGTGTAAATATTAATCGTTTTGTATCGATGCATCGATCCAACAGCCGACGATCCGATGCATCGATACGTCCGCAAGAGTATCGATTTAGGGTCTATTTTCATCCATTTGCTCCTGGGCGTAATTCTCCCTCCCGTGCTGCGGTGGCGCTAAACCTATTGTGCCCTCCTACCTCGCTTCCTGGTTATCCTCCTGCCGCAGTGTGTTGCAGTGAGCTTGACGCAGATATTTTTGATTTATGCTCAATATTGAAGCGTGATCTGTGCTACACGCTGTGGGTCTAGATACGGCCGAGGCGGCGAGGAAGTGGGGGCGAGTTTAGTCCGACGACGGAGGGACATGAGGGCCAAAAAGAGCGGAGATCCAGGCGCAAAAAGGGTCCCAGCGTTCTCGCGCACCTCGCTCTTCTAGAGGGTCAAACTTCATGAGTTATTTTCCGCAATTTCGGTCATAAAAACAAAACAAGCCGGCCTCCTGTCTGCGGCGCTGTCTGCGCTCAGCTACAATGTGGGAGAGGAGCAGCGGAGCGTCTGTGGAGGGGGCGGGGCGTCTGGAGCCGAGGTATTGCATTGCACTCATTGCACTGATATTGTGCAGTATTTTTGATGCAAGGCCTTTCAGAATCTATAACGCAGGGGGATCATTATTTTTTAGTGAATGAGGTTTAATAGGAATAGATGGAGTACAACTGTTCTACTTCTGTTATTTGCTGTTGTTTCTCAAATAAAATGCATAACGATATTACAGCTTTCATTGATTTATTTCAAATGTGAAACATTGTCTAGCCTGTAAGGTGTCGAATCGTATCGTGGTGTATTCTTGAGTATCGAAAATAATCGAATCGTTGGGTCAGGAAATTGATACTGAATCGAATCTCCATGATGGGTGTGATTTACACCTCTACTATAAACCAACATTTCCAAGGTCCCCAAACTGATGGAGCGGGGACCCCCTTATTATATATATTGTTTCAACTTGTGTTCTATCAAACAGATGGAGTAATGTAACTAAAGTAATTCCTCCCTGGGATTAATAAAGTATTTCTGATTCCTGGTTGATGGGACAGGTGTTGTGAATGAAACGGTGCCCAGCTTGAAAGAGCTCCTGTGTGTCTCTGAATGTGACTGAAAGACATCTTCTGCCTCCATTTATCGGTTTACTACAGTCTGTTCAATTCATGTAAATGTGGATTTAAAGACATTTCAATCAGTGGAAAAAATTGCAGGAGGGAATATAAAAAAAGTCTGATCAACCAAACCTTTACCGACCCTCATGCAGTACCTCCATATTGAAGACCTACGCTATAAAGGGTTAAGAGCTAAGAGTCTTTCAGAGCAGCTTTTACTCTGATCCATGCTTCAGATTAGAGCTGGGCGATATATCGTATATACTCTACGCATCTAGAGTTTCCACACGCGCAATTACAATAACTCTGTCGCAGCCATCGAGTCCAAAGTCACATGGCGACATAATCCGTGTATGGTTCGTTCTTTGGTTTTTTTCGTTTCAAAACAAAAATGAAAAAAAAACAAAACAAGCATGTGGTTTTTCTGTTTTTTCTGTTTTTAAAACCTAAATCGAAAAAATGAAAAAATCGAATTAATAGAAAATCAACAGTGTTTGAGTTTTGTTTTGCGATCTAAATAAAAATAAAATACGGTTGTTGTTTAATATGTAGCGGTACCAGTAGCCAAAAAAAAACCATGTACAGCGGATGAAGATGGCACCAAAACAAACCATTTCTAAAAAACAAAAGGCAGTGGCTGCACTTGAACCGTTTTCTGCATCGATTATCAAACTTTTTGAGAGAGGAAAAACACTCTGGAGCTCCACATTACTCGCTAATGAGTGTCAGAAGGTTTATATGGAGCACAACTTGCGAAGACACAACGATGTGTCGGACGCCGACTTGGAACTTGGAATATTAGAGATCTTGTTGACGGTCATTAGCTCTCAATGAATTATTCCCTCTAAATAACACAAACGTTTCCATTTTGGTGGTGCTAACTGAAAAAGTTCTTCTTCTTGTGGATTGTAATGGCGGTTGGCAAGAAATTGCAGGCGTACATTACCGCCCCCTACTGGTTACTAAAAAAGTTGTGTGTTGGGAGTTCAGGTCATTTCTGGTTCTGCCATAAGGTCCGTTGAATTAACAAAAAAATAAAAGTTTGTCGTTAGTTTAACCATTGCAGTTAAAGAAAACACCAAAAAAACGTACCCCTTTTTCATTTTTGTAAATGCCGTCTTTCTAATTTCGTTTTAAAAACGGAAAAACAAAAAACCACATGCTTGTTTTGTTTTTTTGTTTTTGTTTTGAAACAAAAAAAACAAAGAAAGAACCATACAGAATCCGTGTATCATTCGTTCTTTCTATTTTCAATCAAAAAACAAAAAATAAAAAATTGACTTGTAATTTTGTTTTTTATGGTTAAACCAAAAACGAAAAAAGGATTGGGTTTTTCATATATCAATTCTAAGCTCCGATCAAGAATACGAAATGGAAAAACGGACAGCAACGCAGAATTTGATTTTAAAATTTAATCGGTACAGTTTACGTGACCCGGAAGTTTGTTGGAGCGTTAGCTAAAAACACAATTGGCTTACCCCCACCACGTTCGATCAAGCTGCACCAGATAAGGCAGTCGGACCTATCAGCCATGGACAGTTACGTGTTATTTGGAGGATCCAAGCGTGTGACTCTTAAGGAGGAGGACATGACAACGGAGAAAATCAGCAGGATTTTCCAGGTATAACTTTTTTCTTGAAACTACTTTTAACTAGCAACAACAAACAGCTTCTCGA
The DNA here is from genome assembly GCA_030533445.1 of Cyprinodon diabolis. Classification (NCBI taxonomy): domain Eukaryota; kingdom Metazoa; phylum Chordata; class Actinopteri; order Cyprinodontiformes; family Cyprinodontidae; genus Cyprinodon; species Cyprinodon diabolis. The sequence goes on along the minus strand of CM060075.1, from coordinate 46,477,183 downwards.
TCAACATAGTGTGTGGTTCTAGCGTCGCCATGGTAGCCGCTTCATTACCCCAACTGCCGTGCAAAGAGCTATTTCCGGGTCACGTAAACTGTACCGATTAAATATTAAAATCAAATTCTGCGTTGCTGTCCGTTTTTCCATTTCGTATTCTTGATCGGAGCTTAGAATTGATATATGAAAAACAAATCCTTTTTTCGTTTTTGGTTTAACCATAAAAAACAAAAAACAAAATAACCAGTCAATTTTTATTTTTTGTTTTTTGATTGGCAATTGAAAATAGAAAGAACGAATGATACACGGATTATACAGGGATTCAACATTAATCCATCTGCATCTGTTAAACTTAGAGTATCGTTTTTCCCCACACACTTTGAATGCAACATAAACCCCTCCTCCAGCAAACTAAATATGGCGACAGCGGGTGTTCCAGCTGAGCGATGTCTGGCAGAGGTTTGGGTTTGTTGCCGAGGATGTCGAACAAAAGAAGCTGATTTGTAAGGAAACCATTGCTGCAAAAAGTAGCAGAAGGAATTTATTCCTCTAGCTAAAAAGTAATCGGCTGCAAAATGAAGAATGTTGTAAACTCTGCATGACAATGACCAATTAAAATATTCAATCAATCAGCTGTGAAACCCATGGCGTCGGTCTCATTTAAAAGGACGATCCATATGAGAGAAACAGGAAGAGATGGAGGGAAATCACAGACGCCATTTATGACCTTATTTAAATGTTTTTTAGATCCTCTGATATGTTCAAAGGTTTTAAAGGCCTTTTCTAAACTTGGCAATGTTCTCAATTTTACAACTTTTTGTGCTTCTTTAAAATTTCCAGCGAGTAAAGATCAATGCTAATAGATTGGAGATGCTCTAATAAAGCTCTAACCTATTTCATTCAGCATATATTATTTTTTTATTATGCAAAAAAAACCTTGTTTATTTTGCTTTTTTTATTGTGTGTTTTCTGTTTCCCGTTTGGTTTACGGGATCTGGTTAAAGATTTTTCTCTGCTTTCCTTCAACAGATTCATTATTGTACGCAGTGTTACCTCATATAGTTAAACAGTCAAGTTAAGCTGTTGCCGGGCAGATTTCTTCTTTGAGCTCACCTGAATACTTATATACATATTTCTGACTCAGTGACACTTTTCTAAATCCAACATTTCTTTTTAAACATGTGTTACGGAAAAATAAAGTTCTGCCTGAGAATAAGCCCCAAAGTCAGCTGAGGGAGCGAGAACCACACAGTGTCAGTAAGGCTACGTTCACACTGCAGCCTGAACACGAATCTGATTTTTCTGCCCATATGTGACGTGGATCAGATCTTTTTATGACAGTCTGAAGTCTCTGTGGTCCTGAAGCTATGGAAGAAAAACAGTCTCATTGGAATCTACCTTTTTCTGTACAGCACATTTTAAACAATATTTTTTTATACATTGAATTTTTATTTTTACACAGAATTTTTATCCTGTAAAAATTTGCAAACTGCTATTTTTAGCTTGGTCAGTTAGCCATATTAGGCTACACTACTTTTAAATTCGTGTCCACCGTTTTCTGCAAGTAGAATAACTTATTTGTCTAAAATCTCTACAAAAGTCAAGTTTAACCATGTAATGCCAAATGTATCGTATTTGATACATACGGTTTCTGAAATGTTTTGCGTCTGACACCTTTTGCATAATTTAATGGTAAAAACTTTGCTCAAAATCCTATTGTACACAATCAGATATACCTGATAACAGGGCAGAAGACGACACAAAAAATAATCTTGACTTATCGTATAGTAATAAACTATTAATATCAAAAATGTATTTCTGTTTTTTCTTTTTACATATTTTGTTAAAAGGCCAAATAAGGACTTCAAACCAAAAAAAAAGTTTTGTTTTATTCTTGGATCGGGCTTTAAAGGGTTAAGATGTTCCATTTGTCCTTCCTGACCTCAGATCTTAATAAAAAGAACAAAATAAAGCGAGACTTTTCTGTCTCCGTGTTAAATAGCAGAGCTCAGTCTGTCTTTGCTTCCAGACTGAAGATGATTGATTTCTACTCTAGATCATCAATGAAATGGAAAATAAGAGCAAATATAGGGAATGTTGGAGCCAAATGCCTGATTTATGATTGAATATTTATTTCTAGTTGACTATTCTTGTCTGGTTTTGGTATGATATATATGAAGATGAAATATTTTAGTTTGAAGTATGAGTTGACTGCCTTAGTTATGAAATTATGAATTTGTTGAATTTATGAATAATTTAAGCTGTTTCTGGCCTCCGCCCCTTCATTACGGACAGGTGACTGCAGCATCTGGATATTATAGGAGTTGGCTATTGGGGCCGGTTGGATTCAGGCAGCGCAGCCCAAAATTTTTGATCGCTTTTGATTATTGTTTTTTTAAAGTGGCAAAAAAGGAACAAAATGAGTTCCGGTAAGAAAATCTAAGTTTGTTTTTATTTTTTAAAATAAAGCGTCTTGATCAAGAGGAAAGAAAGTTTGCTGATTGCATGGTCACTTTAAAAACATGTGACAGAGCTGAAGTGAGTCTAACTTGGCTCTTTATTGGAAAGATCGCGCTATCAGGGAATAATATTTGAGACTCCAAAAGAGATCCGATACTTAAGAAACCGGTGCGATAAAGTTTGTCCGAGTTGAGTTGCCATATGTTGACATCATGAGAAGGGGCGGGGCCGCGATCAGATCTGATATCTATGTCAGGATTGTAGCTGACATAGGTTGTAGCTGCCATCGAAGTCAGAATAAATAAATAAGAGATTAATAAATATTTAAGTTAAAAATATAGAGCTCATAAAAACATACATTTCTAGTAATAAAGGTTAAATATTAGAAGCATAATTTCATGTGTTTCTTGAATATTGTTTGTTTGATACGGGGGAACGAGTCTTAATGAATGGGTTAAGAGGTTGCAGCTGTGGGTTGACGGAGTGTTACCTTTAAGGGTCGGTACCTGTGGATCTGGAACAAACTATCAGGCAGACACCGCGCTGATTCCTCTGCCTGAGCCACCAGTGATAAGGACATTGGATAAAAGACTGAAGATTCTGATTCTCTCTCAAGGAAAAGCGGCCAATGAGGTACATTTTAGTTTAATTTACTGTTTACTTTGTTTGACCGTTAAGATGTAACGCCAACAATTTCTGTTGAGTCATATATTGTATGGTCGCTTTTTTCCTTTGATGTCTTTTCGGGGAAATAATTAGTTTGTTTGCTTTTCTTTCTGTATGTTTTGACAGTTCTCACGGCACACTATCATGCTTCTGTCTGATTAAAGCCAGTAACTAAAAAAACGACTTGGGTTCTTGATTTTCGACTTGAGAGGGAATTACATAGGTCATTATTCTGCGTCTTGCTACGCAGAAGCAGCGAGAAACCCAACAACTATGGCGGACGATGATGCAGAGAGCAGCATTTACGTTTAACCATCTTTAAAGATTGTTTTTAAGGTTGGGAAAGATCGCTAGATGTTCTCCAGCGCTACCATCCATGTTTACTTCCTTAAACACAGAGCACGCAGGCCTGTGATGTCATTGTGACATCATGGCGTCCTCTACTGCGCATGCGGGACACTAAAGCTGTATGACTGCAGTTCATACAGGAAATCACAGACATGTCGCCATATTTGGAAATCAAAATAGAGCACTAAGACCGTGAACGTAGCCTTAGTTCAAAGGGAATAAATCATCTCTTCCTGTGGGGATTTTCAGAATAAAGCTGCTAAAGATGAGACAAGAATAAAACCCAGACCTAGACCAACTAGAGAACATCCAGACACCTATCGCTATTGGAGGAGACTTCTTCTCCACCTGTTTCTAACTTTATCACCTATTTCTTCTTTTAGGCAGAATCTATGAATAGATTTTCTAACCTTTTTATCCTGTCTCTTTGTTCTTGTTGGTTCCCAGTAAAGGTTTGATCCCAGTAGAACAGAACCGACCCAAACACTGACCTGTGGCCCAGAGGAGTCCGGCTCGGTCCAGGTGGAGCTGTGGAGGTTTTGTTCTTCCATTTTTATTCTCTTGGCCTTCCTCTCCATTCCCGCCTCGCCGCCGTCCTCCTGCTCCGTTTCCACCTCGCCGTCGGCTTCCTCCATCTTTATCTCGGCGATTTCCAGAAGCTCCGCCCCCTCCTTCCTCCTGTCCTCAATCTTCAGCTCTATGATTTCCTCCTTCACCTCAACCTTCATCTTCGTTCTTCAGCTGGATTATAATCTCAGGGATGAAGGTTCAGATCAGCTTCCTGTTAGAAACCACAGACAGGTGGAAGGATGCTAACGGTTAGCTAATATAATTAGTACCTCCTCTGTCAGGGATTTAAGTCATCAGAATAATAATCTGGACCTGCGGGTCACTAGGTCTAGATTAGGGGGAACTGAGCCTGGCCATCCCAAACAATTGCTGTTTTTTATAAAGTCATATTTTATTGAAATAAAACCATCTCAGCCTCATCTGGGCCCAAAATCTAGATGTTGATTTATTGTTTTTTTAAGATGCTGTTCAACAAACGCACTTCCTGGATTAGTTCTTTTACAGATTAAAATCTCCAGGAAAGTCATTTTTATGATGTTCCAATTGTCCCGTCCTTAGATCTTTAAAAGAAGAAGTATTTGCAGACTTTTTAGCCTCTTTCCCGCTGAAAATGGCGTGTTGAACTGTGTTTTCCACCAACCGCTAAGAGTTGGCATTTGGCTCCCTTCCTACTGACAATAAAAGCTGATATATATATATATATATATATATATATATGTATTATCAGCAGCTTCTTCCCCAGCGCCATCAGACTGCTGAACTGTTGAGAAAACTCTAAATCATGTCTAAATGACCAAACACCAAACCAAAATGCTGCATAATTGCTCCATAGATATTAATGCTCTGAACTTCCAGATCTATGCTGTTTTTACATCATGTTTTTTCTCCCACACTGTTTACATTTGATCACTGCTGAACTTTAAGGATGGAAATGAAAGCTGTGCGAAACAAATATTAGTTTAATATAAACACACTGTATACAAAAAGACAATAAATGTCGTCTAAGTCTAAAAACACTCTAAGTCATCTTTGCGTGTTCGTGTATACACACTATGGAGGACCAATTCTGCCATATTTAAAAATAAATACAGAAATAAATAAATGCTCAATAAATATATAAGCATTCAATTAATTGCCGACATAAATACAATAAATAAATAAATGTAAGTAGAAATGTAATTATACAGTGAGACATAAATGTATATAACTCTTTTAATTAGTTTATTTACTTATTTGCTTTTGTAATATTTACCTTAATTTTTTTGTCCTTTATAATCTTCAACTTTATTTTTTAATTACTTATATTTCCAAGTATTTATTTATGTGCATGTTATAATATTTTTGTCTGTTTTATTCTTCCTTTGTATTTTTTTTACCGTAGTTATTTCTTCTATGCTGTTTATTTCTTCCTGTCGTATTTATATTTCTGTCTCATTAACTAAATGAGGAGGGGGCGTGTCCTAGAAATACTTAAAAATATAAGTAATTAAAAAATAAAGTTGAAGATTATAAAAAAAATAAATAAGATAAATATTACAAAGGCGAATAAATAAAGAAGCTAATTTAAAGAGTTATATACATTTATGTCTCACTGTATAATTTAATTTCTACTTACTTTTATTTTTTGATTGTATTTTTGTTGGCAATTAATTGTATGCTTATATATTTATTGAGCATTTATTTATTTCTGTATTTATTTTTAAATATGGCAGAGTTGGTCCTCCATAGCACACTAAATACTAACTATGAACTGATGGTCCTGACCTGTCAGTTCTATGGAGCGCCATCCAGGCTGCAGCTGGTCTGCATACCTGTACTAATACGGATATAGTAATAACATATATCACAATGTAAGAGTGGCTGTGCTTTGCAACATGCATCCACTCTATCAGATTATTCTACTACTCTGAACCCAACTGAGAATCTTTAAAAACACTGAACCTTTTGTTTGTTTCCTGCACAAAATAATAAAAAAAAGTTAAAATTAGGTCAATATTCAGCGAGTTAAAGTTGATTTAAGTTGATTCCATCTCTGCTCATCCACTCATCCTTATTTATTCACTGGATCACAGGGTTGAAGTGAAGCCACCGCCCGCCATATTGGTACTCCCTAGTTAGACCGGTGGCAATGTAAACAATCTGCTGCAGCATCAAACAACCATGATGTTCTCCTCATCTCATCTTCAGTCCATGTATATTACATGTACAGCATCAATTTAGCACTTTTGGCTCATCTGTATTATTCCGCTCTATTAACACATACATTTTTTGTGATGGTTTGTATAATATGTTATATTACATTATTTATAGACTTAATTGACTTCATGATGACTATGCAATGTGATGCTCCTATTTATTAATTCTAAGTTAAAGTTAATCTACTGACGCTATGAAGCAGCCAATCTGTGTCAAAGAGATGAATTTATCTTTATTTTAAAAGTCTTCAGTCCCTGAAAATGAGAACATTATCGCTGTTTGATGCTGCAGCGCACAGATTGTTTACATTGAGACCGGCCTAACTAGGGAGTACCAAGATGGCGGCCGGTGGCTTCACTTTTTTCGGGCATTCACCAATCCAGTGAATAAATAGAGATCTTTGTGCTAAACACAGAGAGCAGAGCTGTCGACCGCCCCAAGATGGCGCCACTATATCACGTCAGCACCTATAGGGGAGGCGGTTGATTTGATACTTTTATATTATGTTTACACTGTAAACTTTGCACTAATATATCTAAGCTAAGCTAAGCTAAACTAAGCTAGGCTAGGCTAGGCTAATGTAGCTCGGCAGTTTTTCCAGCCGTCCAATAAAATCCTAAACTTTGAAGCTAAAGCCTGGTTTAGCCGTTAGATCCTGGATCAACTTCTTCCAGTGAATCGGATCATTTAAAGGAACAAAGCCAACATTTCTCCTACTTTCTCGGCCGCCATCTTTCCATCTGCTCACCTTCTAGCCTCCATGGAGCTTCCAGCCGGCTGGGAGGCAGCGGGAGCCACGGAACCGGGACGCCTGCGGTTCTGGAAGGTTCGGTTTACTGGTCTCAAACTAAACTTCGTCTTCTTCTACTCATTTTGTTTATTATTATCCTGGCAGTTGTCAAACACCTGAAGGCAGCATTACCGCCACCTACTGGTGAGGAGGGTGTACCGCAGTGATATGCTGTTATTTTAAACAGAATTAAACACAAAAAAATTAGGTGTTTATGCATCCATTGAAGTTTTAAATAAAAAAAAAGACATCAAATTTTTTCTAAAGTGCTTTTTAAGTAGAGAACAACAATCATTCAGTTTGGTTTATAGAGAATTTCCTGATTCCCATATTTTCTCAAACCCCTGAACTGATGGTTTGTTTTTGTCTTTCTTTTTTCTGTCTTAATGTTGGCAGTGGGCTTTAGGCTGCCCTGCAAGGCTTTAAACCTGGGTTTGAATGGAGACTAAGCCATTCTCAAGCACATATCAAGGAGCTCATTCTGAGCCTGGATCCAGATTTATTGTTGATTCTGTTCATGGTGGAGAATCCTGCTTCACAGCAGCAGGTTGCATGTGTCTCTTCCAGAAAGTCCTGTGACTGATCCAGGACTTGTTTCTAACTGACGCACTAAACTGGGTTTAAATATGTTTCAGTCAACATGATGCATCGCTAAAAATCTCTCATCTTTTGCGGTTTATCATTAAAATTATCCAGAATCTTGGAGCCTAAAAGGAATAGGAACATTTCAGTCGTTTTTATTTGTATTTTCCTCTCAGTTATCACTCAATTTATCTGCATTAAAGTTGATTTCAAATTGACTCTTAGTTTATTTACTGTTTTTACTAAAGTTACTGTTTTAAAATTATGATTTAAAATCCTACTCCATAATCATCCTCATTTACATTTTCCCCTACATTTTCACCTTATGATAATTTTTTTACATTATTTATTGGCTGCATCTAAAAATATCAAAGATAGTTTCAGTTTTTACATAGATATGAAATAATAGAATGTAACCAACAATAATTTAAGTTTAATCATTGTTCTAGGTCATCAAATCAGTTTATTCTGTCCAATCAGCTGCCTGTAGTGTCTCTAAATGTCCAGCAGGTGTCAGTATTCTGTGAGATAGTATCAGTGTAACATCAATACAGTTTAGCTTCAGGATGCCTCATTAATCATCCTTAAAAAACAGCTTTAATATTTACTCTGACATAACTTTAAACTGTTATAAAAATAAAAATATAACCCGCCATCCTCTGCTTCTTTAATCCTTCTTCAACATACCAACATTGTCTAATTGTATTTGTATATTCCTGAGATTATAACTAATTTATTTCTCTGATCCTGCTACTTCTTATACAGCAAAATAACATCTTCTATTATAAATAAATAAACTGGTTAGCTCTACGATATTAACCCTTTATAGGGCACTCAGCGAAATAATTTGAAAATCTAAATTTCACACCCGGAAGTTTTATTGGAGGAAAAGGTCTTATTATTTATGCAACATTAAAACAATATCTATATTCTGATGGCTTCTATTTTAACATCAAGAAACAGCCACTTGCTCTAAACTATTAAGAATAATAAGAAAAGTTCTTCTTTAATCAGGAAAAACAAAGAGAGCGAAAGGAACACCTTTTTATTGTTACAACATATTAACTTTTATTTATTATAAATTTACTTTTTAACTTTTAACTTGTATTCTTTGCTTATTTTCTTGATTGTTAACTTTTTTTAAATCTTAATCTACAGGAGGTCATATATTATAAGATTCCGTTTCTTCACTATTATGTTATTCTTAGACATTTTTCCAAGGTCCAGACTTCTGTGAACATTTTTCTATAATCTTTTTGCTGCTTTAAACACCAGAATTTCCCCATTTTTGGACAATAAAGAGATTTTCTATTTTTGACATTAATGTTAAATATATATATATATATATTTTGCATATAAAGAGGCAGATGAAAAGGATCAGAAACCTTCTGGAATATTTAATTCCTCCTTTTCCTTTTAGGATTCTGGTTTCTGTCATTAAAAATGTTTAATGATGAATTATTTTAGATTTAGATCGGGATTGTCGCGGTATTATAAGGCAGTTTTTATAATTATTTGAAAATTTGATTCAACCTTGAAACTTTAGGTTTTTTTTAAAAAATAAAAAATCTTTTCTGTATCTTTATTTGTTTATTCAATTATTTATTATTTTCCGTTTTAATCAAAAATGCTGAAGCTAGAGGATGGAGATCTAAAATAAAAACATATAATTTAGCTGTTATATGTCGGTTATATTGGTCTGTATCTAATAAGATGCTTACAGGAATAAATGAAACATAATGAGTCACTAACTGTTCTAATATAGAATCAGTAGGAAATTAATTTCACTCCTGATCTTTATTTGATCCAATAACGATAAAAAGTTATTTTCAATCAGTTAATCTGATATTTTTAGGTTAAATCAAAGGATTTCTAGGAGTTTATAAGCAGCAGCTTTTGGAGTTCAGAATAACTCAGCTTCCAGATGAAGATCTGCTCCATGTCCATCCCAGCCTCCATCAGCAGAAGGTCAAAGGTCAGGAGGACAGAGAGTCGCCAGGCTCCACGTTCACGGGTTCATGCTGTAATGACTTAAAGTGGCACCATGTGGTATTTCCAGAGCTGGGAGGTAACTGGTTACATCTACCTGAGTTACTTTTTGACAAATATTAACTTTTAGAAGTACTTTAACTGCATCATTCGTTATATTTGAGCAATAAATCTGCAAAGTATTGATGTTCCTGACTGAAATAACTGGTAGCTGAATTTAGTCATGAATTCAAAACAAGCCTGCGGTTTAGTCACGCGCCTCTCTGCATGTTTCCCTGTTCCTGCTAAAAACTGCACCTTTGAAATAAACCGCACTGATCAGAATGAAAATGTGCTTCAGTGTTTAAAGCCACAGACTGATGCATGGAAGAACTTCCTGCTTAATCCTGCTGAAAATAACCCATAGAAACATACTTCTTCTAGTTAGATACATTGTAGACTTAGAGACAGATTTTATTTTTTCATTTTGTACCTAAAAGAATATACAAAAAGAAATTCCTTTAAGTGCAGCTCTCTAGACTGTTTTTTTTTTTTTTTTAATGCAGCCTTGATGAAAGTGAGCAGCAGTGATAAAAATGCTGGTGAAAAAAAGTGAAAAGACTGTATAGTTACAGTTTACTGTCAACATTTGATTTAGTTAGAAAAGTTACAGTTTGAATTTTGCTTTCTTGCCAATTAAATGTTTATTTAAACCTCTTATTGTGTGTGTTTTGGGGTGGGGTGGGGGTATTACCGTAATTATCAGAGCGCCATTATCTTTTGCATCTTGCGCACCCCCTAGTGGCAGCTCCTGGAATCCCTGATATCAGCAGTAGTTCTCCAGAGAAGCTCAGTGAATGTTTATGTCAAACTAGGTTGCTTCTTTATCTGGTTTATATAGAATGAGCAGGAAATATTCTCCCTGCAGGTTCTGAGTTTATAAGATTAAAGTTAAAAAGAAAATAGTTTGTTCTTCTTCCTGGACCCCCCCCCCCCCCCCCCCCCCCATGTCTTAATCCTAGACTAAATTCAGAGAATGTGCAAATAACTTTACATTGTGGTCCTAATCCATCATTTCAATATTAAATCAGCATTAGTTATTTATTAACCCTTAGCGTTTTTATCCCTTGCATACCAAATACAAATTTAGTCATCCCCGTCCCTCTGTGAGGTCTAGAAGCACAAGATCTATATCCATCCATTCAGCAGAGATCCTGCTACATGGCTGCACATCTGATTTTGGCATTTGACCAATTAGATGAGCCCTTCAATCATATATTACCTACTGGAAATTAATTTGGGAAAAAAAGGTAAAAATCTAATTGAAAAGTTAAAAAGTAAATTTAAAAAGTTAATAACCCTATTATATTAAGGTATATAAACTATAAAATGTCAGTTCCAGTATCATCATTAATGCCTCTAAGGTTATGTTGTTAGTTAATTGTGCGTCTGCTTGCTCTTACTCCCGTGAAGAGCTTCTAAACATTAGAGCTACCACTCCTAAGGATTTATTACCAGTTTCTTTAGTTTCTGCCGTGGACTCGGTCCTATTTCTGGCCAAGAGAGGAAGACGCCGTAAGAGAGGCAAACGTGCCGGAGCTCTCCTGCGCCTTTGCAGACGGGGGACACGCACGCCTTTACCTGGCGTATTTCTTTCTAATGTCCGAGCTCTCAGCAACAAGATGGATGAGCTGGCGCTGCTCATGAGAAGGAACAAAGACCTTTCCTCCTCTTGTGTTTTGTGCTTCATGGAGACATGGCTCAGCGGACAGATCCCGGACAGCGCGCTACACCTGGAGGGATTTCACCTCCTCCGTGCGGATCGCAGCGTGGAGCTCTCCGGAAAAACAAAGGTCTGCTTCTACATCAACAACAGCTGGAGCACCGATGTGACTGTGATCTCACAACACTGCTCTCCTTCTCTGGAATATCTCTTCATAAACTGTAAACCATTTTATTCTCCGCGTGAGTTCGTTTCATTCATTGGCGGCTGTATACATCCCACCCGCCGCTGACGCACGTGAGGCTCAGCGCGCGCTGTCGGACAATGTCTTACATGTGGAGCGGACTTTTCCTCTTGTTATTGTTCTTGGTGACTTTAACAAAGTAAATCTGAGCCAGGAACTAACCAAATACAGACAGTTTATTAAATGCCCCACCAGAGAACAGAACACTTTGGATCACTGTTACACAACAGCAAGCAACGCCTATCGCGCCGTCCCCCGTGCCGCCCTCGGACTATCAGATCACGTGATGGTCCATCTCATACCCACATATAGACAAAAACTGAAGCTAGCTAAGCCTGTAGTTAGCACAACTAAGATCTGGACCAGTGAGGCTGTGGAGGAGCTCCGCACGTGTCTGGAAACCACAGACTGGGAGGTGTTCAGAATCAGAATCAAGTTTATTACCAAGTAGGTTTGCACTTGCAAGGAATTTGACTTGGTGTTGTTGGTGCAGAGAAAAAACAAAACAAAACAAAATAACAAAATAAGATAGAATATATATAAATATATATATATATATATATATATATATATATATATATATATATATATATATATATATATATATACAGAAGCTATATACAAACAGTACACTGTGCGTTAATGTAACGCATAAATCCTTAATGGGGGAGAGAGACATTGTCCAGTGTCACGGGCGGGTCTTGGCGTTGTTGATAAGGCCGATAGCAGATGGGAAAAAACTGTTTTTGTGAAGGGAGGTTCTGGTCCTGATGGACCGCAGCCTCCTGCCAGAGGGAAGTGACTGAAATAGTTTGTGACTGGGGTGCGAGGGATCAGCCACAATCTTCCCTGCACGCCTCAGAGTCCTGGAGGCGTGCAGCTCCTGGACAGATGGGAGGTTGCAGCCAATCACCTTCTCTGCAGACCGGATGACACGCTGTAGTCTGCCCTTGTCCTTAGCGGTAGCACCAGCGTACCAGATGGTGATGGAGGAAGTGAGGATGGACTCAATGATGGAGGAGTAGAACTGCACCATCATTGTCCTGGGCAGGTTGAATTTCTTCAGCTGCCGCAGGAAGTACATCCTCTGCTGGGCTTTCTTGGTGAGGGAGTCGATGTTCAGCTCCCACTTTAGGTCCTGGGAGATGATAGTTCCCAGGACGCGGAAAGACTCCACAGTGTCAATGGTGGAGTCACAGAGGGTGATGGGGGTAGCTGGGGCTGCGCTCTTCTGAAGTCCACAACCAACTCCACTGTTTTTAGAGTGTTGAGCTCCAGGTTGGTCTCCCTGCACCAGGTCACCAGATGGTCAGCCTCCCACCTGTAGCCGGACTCGTCACCGTCGGAGATCAGTCCGATGAGAGTGGTGTCGTCCGCGAACTTCAGGAGCTTGACAGACTGATGACTGGAGGTGCAGCTGTTGGTGTACAGGGAGAAGAGCAGAGGAGAAAGAACACAGCCCTGGAGGGAACCAGTGCTGATGAGCTGTGAGTCAGAGAACTGTGTTACCAGCTTTACGTGCTGCTTCCTGTCCGACAGGAAGTCTGTGATCCACCTGCAGGTGGAGTCAGGCACATTCAGCTGGGAGAGCTTCTCCTGGAGCAGAGCTGGGATGATTGTCTTGAAGTGCTGGAGAATGTGGTGAAGGGCCAGGTTGACAGCGTCATCTACAGACCTGTTGATTCTGTAGGCAAACTGAAAGGGGTCCAGGAGGGGGTCTGTGATTTCTTTCAGGTGTGACAGCACAAGGCGCTCAAAGGACTTCATGACCACAGAGGTCAGGGCGACGGGTCTAAAGTCATTAAGTCCTGTGGTCCTTGGCTTCTTGGGGACAGGGATGATGGTGCAGGATTTAAAGCAGGCTGACATGTCGCCAGTGAGGTGTTAAAAATGTCTGTGAACACTGGAGACAGCTGGTCAGCACAGAGCTTCAAAGTGGATGGAGTGACAGAATCTGGTCCAGCAGCTTTCCGGGGGTTCTGTTTTTTGAAGATTTTGTTTACATCTCTCTCTTTTATGGAAAGAGTTGCCACTGAGGAGGAGGAGGTGGAGGTGATCTGTTGGGTGGTGTTGTGGGGGGTGGATGCATGACTGTCCCTCTGTCTGTCGAAACGACAGTAGAAGTTGTTCAGGTCGTTGGCTAACTGTCGGTCGTTCATGGAGTGGGGGGCTTTAGGCTTGTAGTTTGTTATCTGCCTAAGCCCTTTCCAGACAGAGGCAGATTCGTTGGCAGAAAGATGGTTTTGCAGCTTCTCAGAGTACAGTCGTTTAGCCTCTTTCACCGCCTTGCTAAAGTTGTATTTTGCATCTTTGAATCTGCATTTATCTCCGCTCCTGAAGGCCTCTTCCTTGTCCAACCTAAGTCTTCTGAGTTTGCCAGCGAAGCAGGGTTTGTCATTATTGTAATTCACCCTGGTTCGTGTTGGAATACAGCAGTCCTCACAGAAGCTGATGTATGATGTCACAGCCTCTGTGAACTCATCCAGACTGTTGGTAGCAGCCCTGAAGACGTCCCAGTCAGTAGAACCCAAACACGCCTGAAGATCCTCCACAGCCTCACTGGTCCAATTCTTTGATTTCCTCACCACGGGTTTGCAGAGCTTTAGTTTCTGTCTGTAAGCAGGAATCAGGTGGACCATGACGTGGTCGGATTGGCCCAGTGCAGCACGGGGGACAGCGTGATAAGCATCCCTGATGGTGGTGTAACAGTGATCCAGAATGTTATCCTCTCTGGTCGGGCATTTAATAAACTGTCTGTATTTAGGAAGATCATGACTGAGATTACCTTTATTAAAGTCACCAAGGACAATAACTAAGGAGTCCGGGTTGCTCCGCTCCACACTCAGTATCTGATCAGCGAGCGTCCGCTGTGCGTTCTGCACGTTTGCATGCGACGCGATGTAGACACCGACCAGAAAGAATGAAGCGAACTCGCGGGGTGAATAAAAAGGCTTACAGTTTATGATGAAATATTCCAGGTCTGTTGAACAGTGCTGCTACTGTCACATCGTTGCACCAGCCGCTGTTGATGTAAAAACAGATCCCTCCACCTTTCGCTTTGCCGGAGAGCTGTGCGTTTCTGTCCGCTCTGTGGAGTTGGAAGCCTGCCAGCTGCAGCGCAGAGTCTGGGATCAATCCACACAGCCATGTTTCCGTAAAGCATATGTGACCAAGTGTAAAATAAGGTCTAAAGACTTAAATAGTGGCAAAATATTTGTATGTTTATTTGTAGATATATAAAAGCATCATTATTCATTTTTTCTAAAATCTTATATAAAAATATCAAATATGGCAAAACAGTTCATTGATGGGCCGTTTCTAAACAGGAAAAGAGTACAATCGGCTGAATTGGGGTCGTACAAATATCAATAATGTACAGTTAGAAAACACAAAAAAAATCAATATGACATGGCCAACAAAGCCCAAAACAGAAACCAAACAAACCATGCAAAGATGCCCCCAAGTCAAACCAATTTGACACAGTTCAAAACGTCTATACAAGCCCAAACAAATAATGTAAAGCCTAAACTTTAACCAAGGGAAAAAACAGTGGATGGCAACTCAGCAGCATCAGAATCATCACTAAAAGATACCAATATTTTACATCAGCATGA
Source organism: Cyprinodon diabolis (assembly GCA_030533445.1). Taxonomy (NCBI): domain Eukaryota; kingdom Metazoa; phylum Chordata; class Actinopteri; order Cyprinodontiformes; family Cyprinodontidae; genus Cyprinodon; species Cyprinodon diabolis. The sequence continues at coordinate 46,462,031 of CM060075.1, read as the reverse complement.
CAATTTTATTATTAAAATTACTATCTTTAATTATTCAAAAGTTACCTTTGTTAAAATCCAACAAAAGAACTCTCCTAGTTCTGGAGGCCAGCAGGTGATAGGATCTTTCAGCAAGATCTTTCCCAAGAATGCTGACTGGTACTATTGCTTGGACCTAAGAGGATGTAGTCATTATTGGCTGCATTGCTTTTGTGACAAACATATAATCTATTTACCTTCTTGTCTGTGCACCAAACCCAGATTTGGCTTAAAAGCTCAAGTGTAATGGCTGCCAGTTGCCCTCTACACCCATGTGGAGTAGCTGAGTGAAAGGCCCAGCTTTGCCTCCCTCTGGCTTTTAAAGACTAAGCTCCACCCCCCAACTTCCTACTTCCTGGTTCACCCTATCACATTTGCCCCCACTTTGAAAGGTCACCGTCCCGGTGACACATTAGACTCTTATTATTAAAGCCATGGTGTAAAGGACGCAAAAGCAGTTTGACTAGAGACATGGGGAATAACAGTGTCATTAGCATTAGGTCTATGCGTTGAGCGTGGCAAGTTGACAGGGTTGGAATGCTTCCCAGCGGTAGCTCTATTGGAACGCCTCACTTGGCTGGGGGGGCTAGAGGATGGGGAAGAGTGTACAGGAACAGTTACCTGGGGCTCAGGAATGTGGGGTGGCATGTTTGGTTCAGACGGTAATTGCGGTGTCACCAATGGCATATTCACTAGAATTAAACTCCCCATCTCACTTTCCCCTTCCAACATAGAGATGCCCTCTGAGTCACATGATGGAGCGAGTTGCTTGGGTAATTGAGACTCATGCAGCGCTAGACAAGAGTGAGGGCAGGGTTTGAGTTCAGCTCGATTAACATTCTTCTCCGAACCAGGCTGATTCAATGGTCTAATCTTATACACTTTTTCTTTGTCGTCCAGACAGTGCACGACCTCAAAAACAGTTTTATCCCAGAAATCCTGAATTTTATTTCGCCCAGGTGGATGACTTCTTTTCAAGACAAGTGTTCCCGGGGACAAAATCTCTTTCACATTTGGTGCCATTTGTTCGTTTCTACGATCTGCTGCCAATTTTAAATGGTCTTTCGCATGTGCATATGCTGCTGTTAAGCGTGTATGATGTTCAGCAATCCAATCATTCATGCAGCCTGTCGTTTCATGCACTGTGGTACCCAGCAAAAAATCAACAGGTAAATTTGGCTTTTGTCCAAACATCAATTTGTGTGGGGAATAGCCAGTGGATGAGTGTTCAGTGGTATTGTATGCAAAGAGAAGTTGAGGTAGGTGCTGTGGCCACTTTCGCTTTTTTTCAGGTGGAAGGGTGCGAAGTAGGTCATGCAAAGTACGGTTGAATCTCTCGCACTGGCCATTTCCTTCTGGGTGGTATGGCGTTGTACGGCTTTTTTCGACCCCATATATTTTACACAGTTGTTTTAGGATCTCCCCCTCAAAATTTCTGCCTTGATCACTATGTAGGCGTTTTGAAACTCCATATGTATAAAACCATTTTTCTGTTAGAATTTTTGCAGTGGTACTTGCTTTCTGACCTGGAGTTGGAAAGGCCTGAACAAATTTGGAGAAAACATCAGTGATAACTAAGACATTCTCCCTCCCATCAGTAGCTTTTTCCAAGATTTTAAAATCAACAGCTATCATTTCCAGGGGTTCAGAGGCAACTATATTGGCAGGGAATGTTCTTACTTTAGGGTGGTTTGCCTTAGCTAACAGGCACCGACTACAGTTATGGCAATACTCCTTCACATCCTTTCACATATTGGGCCAGAAACACCTTTCTCTCACTAGCTGAGTAGTCCGTTCAACACCCTGATGTCCATGATCATCATGGAGCTGTTTGAGAACCTCAGCTTTAAGACATTCAGGGAGAAGCAACTGAAAGTAGTCACTGCCTGTTTTTGGTGGTCTACAACGACGGTATAACACCCCCTCTGTCGTATGAAACCTGTGCCACTGCTGTGCGAGTTTTCTGACTGGTTTAGGCTCTCTCATTAACTCGTGTTTAGTTGGAGGCTTTGCTCGTTGCCAGTAAAATCTAAGGGCCCCAATTACTTTGTCCGCTTCTTGCAATGCTTTCAAGTCTGCCTTCTCGCGAATTGGAAATGCTTGGATTGCTGATGACATGGCAGGGGAAGAAACACGTGGCTCATATTTCTGATTACGAATCATGTCAGGGACTGGTAAGCCAGGCATTGTAAAAGTAGTAATGTTACATGGATGCTGGCGGGATAACGCATCTGCATTCCTATTTGCTGTCCCAGGGCGATATTTGATATCAAAATCAAAAGCAGCCAATTCAGAAACCCAGCTCTGTTCTACAGCCCCCAATTAAGCAGTGTTTAGATAGCTCAGGGGATTGTTGTCAGTAAAAATTACAAACTTATTTCCCAACAAATATTCCCTGAATTTGTCAGTCACTGCCCATTTAAGGGCTAAAAGTTCAAGTTTTCTAGAGCTATAATTTGACATGTTTCATTCTGTTTGTCTTAGGCCCCTGCTGGCAAATGCAATGGGTCTTCGCTGGCCATTTTGATCTTGTGATAGAACAGCACCTAGTCCTGCATGGCTAGCATCAATTTCTAGGACAAAAGGTTTAGCAAAGTCAGCATAGCCTAGGACTGGGGCACAGACTAAGCGTTCCTTTAAGGACTGGAACCCCTGCTCACAATTCTCACTCCATTTTTCAATAATAGAGGAATTCCCATGGCCCTTGGATTTATGTTTGCCTCCAAGCACTTCTGCCACAAGACTGTGTAAAGGGGCTGCAAACTTTGAAAAACCTTCAACAAAGCGACGATAATAAGAAGCAAACCCAAGGAACGATTGAAGTTCAGTTACAGTTGTTGGTCGTTTCCATTGTGCGACCACACTGATTTTCTCTGGGTCTGTGGCCACCCCTGCAGATGATACAATATGTCCAAGATATTTAACTTCATGTTGAAAAAACTGGCAATTTTTGAATTTTAACTTCAAATTATGGTCTTGCAAACGAGCCAAAACCACCTCTAACCTCTGCATGTGATCTTCAAAGTTGGATAAAAAAACAATGATATCATCTAAATACAGAAGGAGTGATTGAAAGGACTGGTCACCAAAAATACGCTCCATTAAACGCTGGAATGTGCTAGGTGTATTGCACAAACCAAAGGGCATTCGATTGAACTCAAAAAGTCCAAATGGAGTACAAAAAGCCGTTTTTGCCAAGGCATCTAATGACTCTTCAATTCTTGGGAGTGGGTAGGCATCCTTCCTGGTTTTGGCATTTAGGAGCCTGTAGTCCACACACAGCCTAACGCTCCCATCCTTTTTCTGCACAATTACTATGGGGGATGCATAGGGGCTACAGCTTGGTTGAATAATGCCACTGTTCAAAAGTTCCTGTATATGCGCTTTAACCTGTTCATATTGAGAAGGGGGAAGCCTCCTATAGCGCTGACGAACAGGAACGTCATCTAGCAGAGGTACTTCATGCTGCACTAATTTGGTACAACCCAAATCCCCTTCCCCCTGGCTAAAAACAGCAGCATATTTAGCCAACAGTGCTTTCCCTTGTCTTTCCTCGCCAGATGATAGCAGAGGCCACGACGCACTATCAACATCAGAGCTGGAGCCGTCTGTTGCCCAAGTGGATTGTAGTACAGCTACCTGGCCCTTCACTTCTTCTAAAGTCACTGAACATGAATAAGACTTAGTCTGGACAACATGCAGCGAACCTAGTGGGGTGTGAGGTTTAAGCCAGGCATTTTGTGAGCCCACATTTACAATTGGTATCTCCACTATTCCCCTTTTTGCCGTTAGTAGGGCCTTAGAAATTAGCACACCAGCGGGAAGGCGGCTATCATCAAGGGGCTCCAAAAGAACTGAGGGTAGTGTTGTTGTAGCAAATCTCTGACAGACAACAGAGATGAATTTTAGTGACCCAGCTGGAATCTGCACTGGGCGGCCTTTAACCCTAGCTATGCCCAAGTATCCCTGGTCATTAAGTGACTCAATGGAGTGACACACTGTCATAGCCTGTTTCCAACCAGAACCAGCTGATTTTAGTGGGGGGAAGTCAAAAAGCTTTGGACCAAGCTGAATGAACAGCTCATGGTAACAAGAACGAATTATGTTCATGCCAAGCAAACCAGGGATAGACCTCTTTTTCTGTTTAAAGTGGGGGTCTTGGGGGCTTTTCACAACCAAGACTCCCATTCTGGGGAGATGCTTACTCAGGATATTTACATCTACTTCAAGGTAACCAATGTAGGGGATACCTAACCCATTTGCAGCCTTTAACTGTAACCAACTGCACTGACGCAACTTGTCCTCACCCTTTGACTGAAAATGTTCAATAAAGAAGTCTTCTGTAATAGTGGAGACCATTGACCCTGTGTCAAGTAGACATGGTACATTCAAACCACCCAGATTAACCTCCACTACAGGACAATCACTCATCAGTTCAGGTGCTTTAACCTCTTGGTTACTTGAGCCTGAGCTCTCCCCTCCAGGTGTTTGGCTCTCCACACCAGAGGTCGCTAGTTTTCCTGTGGCCAAGACTGGGTTTCTACTGCATCATTACTTTGCACTGTAGCTTGAGGTCCTGAATTTCTGTTAGAATTGGTAGATTGTATTTGCGTCCTACAGAACCGTGCTATGTGTCCAGCCTTATTACAGCGCAAACAGATTGGTTTACCACTGGGTTCAAAGCGATATGGTTTAATCTCTTTTTGCCCTCTGTGTGGGGCTTGGGGAATTGTGGATGGAGTAGAGAGGCCTATATGCTTCATTATAACATCCAGCTGTTCTTGTTGTTTCAAAAGACAGTCCTTAAGTTCTTTGAATCCAGTGGAAGGTTGTACTGACATCACATTGGTCTCTGCCACTATATTCCCCAGGTCAGAGTACATATCACAGGAAAATGCTCGTGCCCTATGTTTATTCACATTTCTGCTCTCCTCTGCCCATTTAATAGCAACAGTACGCAGTACAGAAAAGGACATAGCTGGATCTTGGCTAATGTTACGTTTGAGTTCCCTTCTTAACATATCATCATGTAGTTGTTCTATAAATTGGTCACGTAAGATTTGGTCAGAATTAGGGATACCCCCTGGTGTTTTAAGAATAACCACATCCATGAGTGCCTTTAACGAATGAGAATAATCTCTAAGAGATTCCCCCTCTTTCTGAGTACGCTGAAAAAATTGAAGCTGTGCTGAAACATAGGACTGGGAGCAACTATAGTTCTCACTAAGGATGCTAAATATTTTTTCTGGTGTATCCTTTTCAGATGTACTATGAAAATCAATCTCTGCCTTAGCACTCCCCTCTAAGTGATCATATAGGAAGAGAAGCTGCTCTGCTTGTGACATGCGCCTGACCATTAAGCACCTGCGGGCCTCTTCAATCCATTTTTCAACAGTTATTAAATCAACAGACAATTTACCAGAAAATCTGGGGCATTTACGTTCTCTTGGTATGTAGAAGACCTGAGCTGGTACAGACAAAGATGCAGGAGTTACATTGACATTTGCTGATGTCGAAGCATTTGAGTCATTGGACTCTGCTGTTTGTGGCACAGTACTTTGATTAGCCATCTGTGACCTTAACTGTTCATCTCCCGCCTGTCCTCTGACCTCGGATTAATCAGCGTTTGTGACACTTAGCCACGTTTGCAGCCAGCTGGCCGGAAGCATCCTCTAACTCTGGACTTGGACTGAACTATAAGACCAGGTTAATGACCCACTCGTTGTTCTCACCCCCTTCCAGAAGGACGTGGTCACTAACCTGCTGTCTCCTCCGGCACAGGTTCCTGCCTTAGACGCCAGCGGCGCCAATTCTAAATTCTGTTTTGAAAAAATACTGGATCCTTGAGTTCTGAGCTTTGACAGTTTATCTGAGTTTGAAAACAACTTACGTTTTTTACAATGACCAGAATTCAGATTAAAGATTTTCTAAATATCCCAAAACTGTGGCGTCACGTTTATTTCAAAACGCCCGCGAGCAAAATAAACATACTTGCATGTATGTTAGACTACTTCTGCGAATGGTTTATCTACCACCGCACAACCAAATCACACAGCCATGAGAAACTGCCGCTTCGGGAGGAGAAAATCGCTATTGCACGCACCAGCTCCTCCCACACACGCTCGGGATCGTGCTCTCAAAAGCGTCTCTGCCCTTCGGACTGGTTTTCTCCTTGCTCGAGGGAAAGTTTTGACAGGTTGGGCGGAGAGAAACGTCTGCTGTAAGCCTCCTCCTGATTGGGCCTTGCAGACACGATCACGTGGGAAGTAGCGTCAGGAAGCCTTTGTCTTTTAATATGCATGCGAATATATTTATTTTGCTCGCGGCGTTTTAAATGGTAAATGGCATGTACTTATATAGCACCTTTATTCAAGTCAGGAGACTTGACCAAAGCGCTTTACACTACATTCATTCACCCATTCACGCACATGGTGGCAAGCTACATTGTAGCCACAGCTGCCCTGGGGCTCACTGACAGAAGCGGGGCTGCCGTACACTGGCGCCACCCTCTGACCACCATCAGTAGACAATGCAGGTGAAGTGTCTTGCCCAAGGACACAACGACACTGAAAGTCGGAGTCGGGGCTTGAACCGACAACCCTTCGATTTCAGGGCAAGCTCCTACATCCAACGCCACTGTCGTTTTAAAATAAATGCGACACCATACAGAACCCTCAGTATCCCTTTCAACTATTCTTTCTCCATAAACTCTTTCTTTGAATCCTCCAATCCACTCTGTTTTTTCTCTGGCCAGAAGTTCGATGGCAAATCCTCCCTCTTCAAGTTGGCGATCCAACGACCAACCCGTCCGTGGAGGATCAGGAATCAGAAAGGTGGAATAACTCTTTTTTTCACTTTTACCCGATGTATTCCAGCATCCAGCTGCCATGCACGTGGGCATTGTCAGTTTCACTATAGCTCTGGTGAATTTCAATGGTGAAGTCCTCTGGAAATCTTCAATAATTGTTGTTGATTGCAGATGTGTCTAGTAGTTCCCATTGATTTAGCTTGTAAAGCGGGGAGAATGGCGCTAGGCTTACCGCACCGTGACGTCACTGCTGGAAGATGGCAGGAGGGAGGGGCTACTATATATGGACAAAGATGGCCGCTCCCAGACTCAATGATCCTGATGAAAATATTGTTTTTATTAAATTGTTTTTTATTGATTAACGCTAAATTTATTATATCACAGCAAACTAGTTTCAGGTATAAATAATGATCCATTGATTATTACTTGCTGATTGGACTTTTCCTTTAAAGAAATGCAAAATAGAAAGATTGCGGTACGACTGACAAAAAAACTCCCCATCGAGGCATTAAAAGATTTTACTGATTTGATTGTTTTAGGAAATTGCAGTGTTTTCATAATTTCAATTCTGAAATTGATGGTTAAAGAAAAACACTGTGGTTGGCGATGGGTCCACCGTCTAACAGTCCACCAGGAAACGTGTCCTGACCCATTTAATGTGTCCCTGATCCAATGAGCCTCTGGGGTTCCCATATGATACAGATATATTTAATCCATCGGACCAAGGAAGCGTCTAAATGCGTCTGGACAGCGGCCCTCCAGGCGTTGAGCTGTGCGTTACTGTATCCCCCTGTTCAGGTATCTAAACATGACCAGACCTGGGGTCCTACAGAGGACTGCTGTCATCACCATGCATGTATGCATTTCTGCTTGAAAAGAACTCCTTCCTAAAGAACCTGAGAATTAGTGCTGCCCCCCTCTCCCCCCGAGGAAGACAAGTCAGAACCAGAAAACCACTGAGTGGTAAAGTTTTGGTATGTGTCCAAAGCGGACTAGTTAGGACAGGGATTATAGAAATGCATACCTTAAGGACATCCAGCTCTGTATAAATAGATCCGGATCCCAAAGCAACCTGAAAACCTTCCCGACGCTTCAGCCTGAACCCCAGAAGATCTTCCTCTGAGCCGTGGACTAGCAGGTAAGGACCCGGAGAGAAACGGACGGGGAGGAGAGAAGATGTGCCAGGGTTTCTAATAGAAGTGATGGCTTTGAGTTTAATTTCCTGAGTTTGGCACCATTACTGTCTGATTCTAGACTTTCTAACCAACTTCTTTTTCATTGATTTGAAGGCTTTGAAGCCGGCTGGTGAACTGTGGCTAAATTTGAAGATAAAAGTGTTGACCTTTGACCTGCCACAGACTGACCTACTATAAAGTCATGATGAAGTATTTCATTTCATCTCCAGTATTTATTAAATTAATATTACCGTTTATTTTGAAGCTTTAGAGTGAAGTATCCTCTGTCAGTCCTCCATCCTATCTGTGAGGTTTTTATCTGTTGAGCAGTCGGCTTTGGTTTGATGTTTTCTTTTTGTCTCTTCTTGCAGACATGGACGCTTCCATATTAGAGGTGGCGGCTCTGGGCCGATCCTTCACTCTGGGGATGCTCTATGACGCTCGCAAAGACCAAGTCATCCCTGGTTTGTCACCTCTCGTTAATATCGTAGACATGCCGTTAATTCTTTATTTGATCCAGGCGATTAAAATGTTTCATCAAAATAAAGTTTTAATGCAAACCTATAAGAAATCCCATTACATGCAGAAATGTCAATTACTGAGTATAAATTCTACCACTTTCTTCAATATTTATACTTTACTGGAGTATTTACTTTTCTGTGTACTTTTTTACATTTAATCCCTACATTTACAAGTACTTTCTACTTCATACTGTCTCCATACTGTATTGTTACTTGTATATATATTGATAGAAGCAAAGTAAACTATCAAGAGCCTGCAAAGGGAATCTGTCCAATTAGAGTCCAGTTTGTTTATAGAAAAACGCTGATAGACGTGAATAAAGAGCAAAGACTTTACAAATGGTGGATCTAATGTCATCAACACATTCCTAATCCGTTCTCTATTTTCTAGATGATAACTTTACATGATTAATTATAAATATCTATGCTAATTTTATTGCTATTTGCAAATTTAATGCTGTGAATATCAGAGATCTTAGAGTATTCATCTCTATCCTGTCTGGTGACTTATTTATCATATAAGGTCAAAAGAAACAACTTTTGTACTAAATTAAAACTTTTTAAAATTCTTTTATTTAAGTAAAAGACTTAAGTCTTTAATTTTACTTTTTCTTTAAACGGATGTCAGTACTTTGAATTGAGTAAATAATAGGAATACTTTGACACCTCTCAGATGTTCATCCACTGAGTGTGAAAATCTATGCAGCTAAGTTGAAGTTTAGGAAGTACTTGTGACTTAATTTTATATGACATCATTAAATTAATCAATTGATTTACTTTTTTTTTAGGTAATATTGATATGTATTGATTTTCTTTGAAAATATTCCAAACCTTTCAAATTTTCCAAGCTTTGACAATTATACGGTGTTCCAGGGTCTATTAACTCTAATGAGAGTTTGGAGCGCAGCTCTCATCCATTTGCTGTTATTCCTCTATGTCCTTAAAGTCAGCCTGTACTGTAGCCTGAGCAGCCAACTGAGCCTAACGCAGTTTGCTAAGACGCCACTGAATATAAACCAAATCTGGTCCGACCAATCACAGCGCGGGAGGCGGGACTTTACGATACATCACTCTTTGGTGCTAGCTAAATGTTTAGTTTGGAGCTAAATATTTATTTAACAAGCTTGATTTTTCATTTGCAAATTAAATATTAAACTAAATATTCAATTTGTAAACCAAATATTTAGTTTGGAGCAAAATATTTATTAAACAAACTAAATATGTAATTTGTAAACTAAATATTTAGTTTGGAGCAAAATATTTATTAAACAAACTAAATATTTAATTTGTAAACTAAATATTTAGTTTGGAGCTAAATATTTATTTAACAAGCTTGATTTTTCATTTGCAAATTAAATATTAAACTAAATATTCAATTTGTAAACCAAAAATTTAGTTTGGAGCAAAATATTTATTAAACAAACTAAATATTTAATTTGTAAACTAAATATTTAGTTTGGAGCTAAATACTTATTAAACAAACTAAATATTTAATTTGTAAACTAAATATTTAGATTGGAGCTAAATATTTATTAAACAAACTAAATATTTAATTTGTAAACTAAATATTTAATTTGTAAACTAAATATATAGTTTGGAGCTAAATATTTATTAAACAAACTAAATATTTAATTTGTAAACTAAATATTTAATTTGTAAACTAAATATATAGTTTGGAGCTAAATATTTATTAAACAAACTAAATATTTAATTTGTAAACTAAATATTTAATTTGTAAACTAAATATATAGTTTGGAGCTAAATATTTATTAAACAAACTAAATATTTAATTTGTAAACTAAATCTTTAATTTGTAAACTAAATATATAGTTTGGAGCTAAATATTTATTAAACAAACTAAATATTTAATTTGTAAACTAAATATTTAATTTGTAAACTAAATATATAGTTTGGAGCTAAATATTTATTAAACAAACTAAATATTTAATTTGTAAACTAAATCTTTAATTTGTAAACTAAATATATAGTTTGGAGCTAAATATTTATTAAACAAACTAAATATTTAATTTACAAACTAAATATTTAGTTTGGAGCTAAATATTTATTAAACAAACTAAATATTTAATTTGTAAACTAAATATTTAATTTGTAAACTAAATATATAGTTTGGAGCTAAATATTTATTAAACAAACTAAATATTTAATTTGTAAACTAAATCTTTAATTTGTAAACTAAATATATAATTTGGAGCTAAATATTTATTAAACAAACTAATTATTTAATTTGTAAACTAAATATATAGTTTGGAGCTAAATGTTTATTAAACAAACTAAATATTTATAATGTAAACTAAATATTTAGCTTGTAGCTAAGTATTTATTTAACAAACTTGATATTTCATTTGCAAAATAAATATTCATTTTGGAGCTAAATATCTATTAGCAAACCAATTATTTAGTTTTGAGCTAAATATTTATTTAACAAACTAAATATTTAGCTCCAAACTAAATATTTATTTAATTTAAGTAAGATTTTTATAAATGAAAGAATGACATAGTGAAAAAAATGAGTTGGGAAAAAAAAAACCTTTATTTTTCTCCTAAAACACTAAAAATAAACATAAATTTGCTCCTAAAGTTTGACAGCTTGACTTTACAAACAGCGCCCCATAAACACCAGACGTCATTTAAATGTTGGTTTTCAGGCTAAATCTGGTCGGTCCGTCATAAGCCCAATTTCCACTACCCTTTTGAAATCGTGCTGAAATCGGTCCGAGCACAGTGACCCAGATAACTGTTGAGTGTTAATGGCTCGCACAACTGAACCGGACCGCGCCAGACACAACCGAACCGTGCTAGCGTGGTACTAGTTCATCAGCAGGGCTCGGTGCGGTTCAGTTCTGGCTCAGTTCTCAGTTGACAAAGAGCGCATGAGCAGACCGCGTCATCTCCTTACAGTCAGCTTCCGTAATCAGGAATTTTCAGACATTCATAAAATCCTAGCTTCCCTGCCGTGCCGCATGATTTCCAGTGATGATTCTGCTTAGCAGTGGGATGAAGCTCAACGTCTGTCGTTGTTTCCTGCGTCTGGAAGCCCTCGATTAGACTATCGTTTATCGTATCCACAAAAGCCGACTCTAAGGTTGCCTTCTTCTCCTGACTCTCCGCAAACTTGCTGAATGTTACGGGCGCCGCCATGTTGGTTTACTTGTTTTGCTCTAGAGAGCAGTAGTACGGTAGATCGCCACTAGGAGGCCGATGCTAGCACCGTGTGTAAATGGTCGTAAGGAACCGAGCTCGGCATGATTAACTGATCCAAGCTCAGCAGGGATTGGTTTTCAGAGGGTAGAGTAAATGTTGCTATGGCCTTGATTTAGTCCAGAAATAGTTGTCTAAAATTGGGCAGGGTTTGCTCTGATTTTGTCCCACTTTAGTCCAACAAAAGACGTTGAAAAGACGTTACAAACCCAGTTTTCAACATCTTAACAAAGATCTGAAAATGCCGGCTTTTCCCCTTTCACTTTCCAACCAAATGTAGACATCGTCATGTCGTCTTTACAATGTCTTTTCAACAACTTTTTGCTCAGTGGGAAACTCTTCCTCATTCCATATCTCCAAGCAGCAGCTAGCTGTTGTTTTTGGCAGATTTAAATGCTAAATGCCCTGGACATATTCAGTGCTTTTCCAGTCAAACTTGGCCAAAGTGATTTACATAAATTCACCAATTCACAAACTGATGGTGCTGAGCTACAGTGTAAACAAAAGTGCTTTATGGAGGCGCCAATGAGACACAAAACAAATCCAGACGTACATACTTTTAAAGACAACTGAAGATAATGAGATTATGTTTTATATCAATTTTTTATTCGGACACTCCATTAGCTGAGCTTTACAGCAAGCTACTTTCTTAATCACAAACATACATATACAAAAAAATATTGTCAATGTAACAGATAACAAGCGTATATCCAATATAAAGTAACTTCCATAAGATTTAGACAGAAGATACAATTTATCAACTGAGGGGGTTCACAGCCTGCCTCTCATTTACAGATAGGTGTTACCTTACATTTACAAACACTCGACATCTTTCAAAATTGACATTTGTTCTATATTGATCAATTTAAAAGTAGCAAGACATGTTATTTTTTCATTGCTATGAAAAATAAATACAGTTCACAGATCATCCAGACAGATTGATTCAAAGTTTTCTATCTAAGGAAAACCAGCTGATTGCATCAACTCATTGACTCTTCAGCAATCCCTCACACTAAGCATGCTTGTAGCGACAGTGGAGAGGAAAAACTCCCTTTGAACAGGAAGAAACCTCCAGCAGAACCAGGCTCAGTGTGAGCGGCCATCTGCTGAGGCCCACTGGGGTTCAAGGAGACAGAAGCAGACATAGAAAAAGAAGCATAGATACAAAAGGCAACTGTCAACCAGCTCCACAGGCGGCCCCGTCCAGGAAACACACAGCCAGGCAGACGAGCTCCGAGCCAGCTCCCATGTCAGAGGATGAAGAGAGCACATCCAGTTAGTCACAGTCAGAGAAACAGGACTACACTGGAAAACAGGCCAAGCTCCAACATCTAGAAACAAAGGTGTTGATGGCAGCAGCACAGCTGATATTTCTCCCCAGGATGGAGTCACAGCCAAACAGGAACAGACCAGATGAAGCTACTATGAGAAAAAGCAGAGAGAGCAGAACGTTAGAGATTGAACTAACAGATTCTGCAGAGTGGGAGAATAGAGAGAGAATGAAGCAGAATGATGAAAAAGGGGTCCCTATGTCCTCCAGCAGTCTAAGCCTATAGCAGCAGAACTATAGAGATAGATCAGGATAACCTGAGCCACTCTAACTAGAAAAAAAGGAAAAAGAAAAGTTTTAAGCCTAGCGTTGAAAAGTGAGAACTGGGTTTGCAACATCTTTTCAACGTCTACTATTGGACTAAGGTAGGTCCAAACCAGACCGTCCAAACACAGCCCAATTTTTCAACAACTATTTCTGCACTAAATAAAGACTATGACGGATCGACCAGATTTAGCATAAAAACCAACGTCTAAATGACTTCTGGGGTTTGGGGGTTAAGAAAAATTGGATTGGCTAATGGAGTTGAACCTTGAAGCATGGCGATCCAATCCTAAAAACTTACTGAGGATTCCACTGAAGCAGCTGCAGGTCAGAGGATGGCATCGGATAACACACTAGTCTTCTACTTGCGTTTACACAGCTTAAAAATAAGAACTTCCTGTTTCTAATTTAATTAGAAAAAAGATGAAGCCATGTTAACCTCAGTCACAAAACATAATTCCCTTTAATGTTTCCTAAACCACCATAGAAGAGTGCACAACAAGTTCCTATTAAATGTATAACTTTTGGTCTCCTCCAGAAAAGTCTTGTAATTTTGTAGAATTCTTTCAATATTAGCAGTTAAAAGAATAGATTATCACGCTGGTAACATCTTTTCTTTGTGATTTAATGCCTTAAAGGTGTCACGCTGTGGGATGACAAAACTCTAGAGGACATGACCGAAGAGGAGAATCACCAGAGCAGTGATTTTAAAATCTCTGCCTCGGATTCCTTGGAGGAGAGGTCCTCTGTGATGGACGGCAGTGCCTCCCTGAAGGCCAGTTTCATGGGTGGATTGGTTAAAGTTGGAGGATCAAATGTTGAAGTACCTGAATGATCAGAAAAGATCCAAACATCAGTGTAGAGTGACGCTTCAATACAAAGCTAGTACCGTCTACAAACACCTCACCATGTCTCCTGCTGAGATGAAGACCCATCTGAGAGTAGATGATGACCTGATGAGTATGGCTACACACGTGGTCACTGCTATCAGTTATGGCGTAAATGCTTTCTTTGTGTTTGACAGTCAGAAATTAGATGTGAGCAGTAAAAAGAAGATGGAGGGAAGCGTTAAAGCTGCAGTTAGCAAGGCTAGCTTTGAAATGGAAGCTGAAGTTAGCGTCAAACAATCTAAGGAAGAGAGATCTCTGAATGAGAAATTTACCTGCAAGTTCTATGGGGACGTAATTGCTAAAAGCAACCCTACAACATTCACAGAAGCTCTGAAGACCTACAAACACCTTCCAAAACTGCTGGGAGAAAACAATGAAAACAGTTGTCCACAGAAGGTCTGGATGATGCCGCTGAAAAAGTTGCTTCCGTCGGCTGCTGAGCTTGTTTCCGAGCTCAGTCCTGGCATGGCCATAAAGGTCCAAGATGCCCTGGAAGATTTTCACAACCTGAAGATGAGATGCAACGACTGTCTGGAAGACAGCCATTCTTTCCCGCCCATTTTTGAGAGATTGACAAACTTCTAAAATGTCTCAAACTGTTACACAGATAAACTTAAAGAAACATACGCAAAGAAACTCCCGGCTATCAGAGCTGGCAAGGAAGAAGAGAAGGAGTTACTGAAGTTATTCATAGACAGAGAGAACTCTCCGCTCTCTTCTGAAAAACTAGAGAAATGGATGACAAACAGTGAAAGAGAAACCAGCGTGATCGATTCCTGCGTGGAGGCAATGAAAGATGCAAAGATCATCCTGAAAGAGTCGGACCTGACTGCTGAGGTCCAGGATCATGAAGAGGATTTTCTCTGCTTTGTCTTCACCTCCCTGGACGACACAGATCCCTATGTTCAGAAGATGACCGACTACCTGAATTCACTCAATGTCCAGGAAATTGAAGACGTAAGTCCATCAACTCATGGTCTTTGGTACATGTCCAACGAGGTGACAAGACAAATGAGAGAAAAGGCCAGGGAGTTTGGGGAACTCGCCACAGTTCTTTAGAACAGCAAAGGGTTCAAATTCCTTGTAACGGCCATCAGAAATGACAAATTCAAAGGAGCGACCATCTACCACTACAGAAACGGCAAGCAGATCACTGAAGATTTCTCCAAGCCACGTGTTCCAAATGTGAAGAAAATAGAAGACAGAAAAACTTTGATCTGGTGTAAGTAGACCTTTCCTTTATTAACTGTCTCTAATGTGACTAAGCAATGTCTGGTGATAGTCGTCTCTCATTCAGACTGGTGCATTATTCCTTTTAAAGTTAAAAAGAAACAGTAAACTTTATCAGTAATGGTCACCTTGATTCATCTTCTCCCACTTCACCTGTCAGGGTTGCAGTGGGTGTGGTGCCTATCCCCATCAGTCTATAGGCGAGAGGCGGGGTATACCTCCTGGGCATGGATATTTATTACTCTGACTCCACCCTTTCACTGAATTACAGGATCTGACCAGAAGATGATGCTTCCCTTTTGATCTCAATGTCCAGAAATCATGACACAAATTTTAGTACAAAGATTGATTTTTAAAAAGGAATTGTAGGGAAACAGCCGAGGGCCCATTAAGGAAAAGTCCGTTTGCTCCCTACCCACCAGTCCGATCTGGCGGGTAGGGAGCAAACCCGTCAGACATTAAGTAAGGTCCTGCTAGGAATGGCTGATAGAGTCTTGGTCAGAGGTTTACCTCAAAAAGACCTTTTCTAGACTCTCGGGAAAGGCTGTATACAAAGAATCAGAGTGGATCGTGTTTCCTACCTTTATTGCTGACATGGCCCGTCACCACGGACAATCATTCCTTACTGACACACAATGCCATTGAAGGATGTCATCAAGTTGATAGGATCTCCACTTGTATATTTTACAAATCCATCATCTTCATCAGGTTTTCTGTTTTTCTCCCTCAGATGCCTGTGATGTCAACCTGGATCCAGAAACAGCGCATCCAAACCTCAAAGTCACTGATAACAAGATCCTGGAACACGAAGACAAGAAGCAGAAGGATCGCTCTGATAACCATAAGAGATTTGATGAACAGTTTCAGATTATGTGTAAAGAGAAGCTGAGAGGGGACCACTACTGGGAGGTGAAGGTGAACACTGAGGAGGGTATAGATATCGGCGTTGGAGTCTGTTATGAGTCGCTACAGAGGAAAGGGCCGCGTAGTAAACATAATAACATTGGGTTTAGTCCAAGTAGCTGGTCGTTGGGGTGGAAGTGGAAACCAGAGCTTGAGTTCTACATGGAGCACGACAACGAATACAAGACGAAATCTGTCCCCAAAACTGGCTTCTCCCGTATTGGGGTGTTTCTGGGATGGGAAGCTGGGACTTTGTCCTATTACATAGTCAAAGGTGACAAGCTGGACCATATTCACACTTTCGATGACGGCTTCAATGATGACGTAATTCCATGTATGAAAATGTGGAAAAAGAACAGCTACTTGTCTCTGTGTCTGTGATTTGTTCACTTTGACACAAAGAAATAGCCTATGCAAAAAGACCTGTGAGTTATGAAAGAGAAAATTGAATACGTTTCAGAATAATCCAGTCATTGTTTTATTTTTCACTCTTTAGATTTATCTGATCTGAAGTTAAAAATAACCTTTCTATTGAAATGGGATCATTTTAATGGGAGAGCTGGTGTTAGACTAATATCAGCCCTGACCGCTGCAGACGGGATAACGTTAGCCCTGACCGCTGCGGACGTGCGAACATTAGCCCTGACCGCTGCGGACGGGATAACATCAGCCCTGACCACTGTGGACGGGCTAACATCAGCCCTGACCGCTGCAGACGGGATAATGTTAGCCCTGACCACTGCGGACGGGCTAACATCAGCCCTGACTGCTGCAGACGGGATAACGTTAGCCCTGACCGCTGCAGATGGGCTAACATTAGCCCTGACCGCTGCAAACGGGATAACGTTAGCCCTGACCACTGCAGACGGGCTAACATCAGCCCTGACCGCTGCAGACGGGATAACGTTAGCCCTGACCGCTGCGGACGGGCTAACATTAGCCCTGACCGCTGCAGACGGGATAACGTTAGCCCTGACCGCTGCAGATGGGCTAACATCAGCCCTGACCACTGCAGACGGGATAACGTTAGCCCTGACCGCTGAGGACGGGCTAACATCAGACCTGACCGCTGCAGACGGGATAACGTTAACCCTGACCGCTGCTGACGTGCTAACGTCAGCCCTGACCGCTGCAGCCGGGATAACGTTAGCCCTGAACGCTGCGGATGGGCTAACATCAGCCCTTATTGCTGCAGACGGGATAGTGTTAGCCCTTACCGCTGCAGATGGGCTAACGTCAGCCCTGACCGCTGCAGACGGGATAACGTTAGCCCTGAACGCTGCGGACGGGCTAACATCAGCCCTGACCGCTGCAGATGGGCTAACGTTAGCGCTGCGGACAGGCTAACATCAGCCCTGACGGCTGCGGACAGGATAACATTAGCCCTGACCTTAGAAAAATGTATAAGAATAATATAATAGGGAAGAGTTCAAATATAAACAATACAATCCTGTAAAGTGTTTTAACAATATAAAACTGGAGAATAAATAACCAATATGCAGCTATGGACATTTTTACAGTAATGGATATTTGAAAATAGCAGCAACATCAGAGATGTGCAGAATGAATGACAGCAGCAGGATTCTCATCAGTCTTTGTTCACTTTACAAGAAAAAAGAAATAAACAGTTTAGAAAAGTTTGGTTTTCATTCTTTTCCTGCTTTCTGTTTCAACGATCACGGTTGCAAAGCAACATAGTCTACAGCGGTAAAACCTGCCGAAGGGTAGACCTGTTTGAATTCACAGCCAAAACACTTCCGGTCTCCTTATTTTCAAGGACTTCCAAGGATCCAGTCCAGGTAGACCACGTCCTTGGAGGATGCAGCCCATGAATTCGAACACAGCCTCTGTCTGCTGTTCTAGTGAACTGGAACAGTGCCAGGGCTGAGGATGATGACGACATGAGCACATGAGTACAGTTGGATAAACGGCCTTAGGTTTGGGCACACAGGATGAAACTGCACTTTATTCCCAATAGGTAAACATAACAGTGGTAGGTGTGAATACTGTGAGCAACAAGAGACAATCCAACATGTTATGGTTCACTGTAAGAAATAGGAAAGAAAAAGGAGAGAAATGCTTCAAAATCATAAAAAGAAAAGAATACATTTTGATTTAATAGAAATCCTTAGAAAGAACTCAATAGACCAGTGCTATGTAATTGTTTTTCATTAGCTTAGATTAATCAATGTAATTGACAAGATTTTAGTCTAATTTTGGTTTGGTTTATTTTGTTTTGTTTTGTTCAGTATAAGTAGTAGCCATTCAGATTCACACCAGGTGGTGGCGCTAATGCACCATTTCGTTTCCTGCCAACCTCCAATAATATCCCGAAAAGAAAAAGCAGAAGAAATGGATATATTAATAAATCAACAAAAACAAATCAAATAGGAGTAGCTTTAATAATACCAGAATTAAATGTTAAAATTAAGAAAAGAATAAATGATGGCCTTTCAGTTTATACAGAAGAAATGATTAAAATATTATCAGCTATTCAATGGGCTGAAGAAGTTAAGTTCAGTTAATTGTTCAGATTCTAGTTCATCCTTAATTAGTTTGAAGTAAAATCAGTCAGAAAGCAGGCCAGATATTTTTATAGAATAACAAAAGATACTTTATAGAATAAATATGATGGGTTTAGTAATAAATCCTGTATGGATACCAGCACATTATGGAGGTAAAGATAATGAGCAGGTAGATCAGGCAGCAAAAGAAGCTGCTAGAAATTTATCAGTGGATTTATTTATTAATTTTAGTAAATTGGAAGTTAAAATGTTAATTAAGCAGAAATGAAGGATAAATGGCAAAAGGGATGGGAGAAAAGGAGGTTGGTTTTATAAAATTCAAAAGAAAACCGGAGAAATGAGAAGAACAGAAAGAGAAGAAACAATTATTTCTCGATTGAGATTTAGTCACATTGGATTAAACAGAACTCTGTTCATCTCAGGGAACCATAGGGATGGTAAATGGGAATATTGTGGAAAGATGTCATGTTTTACTGTAATAAATATGAGGAGAGACAGCTATTCATTCAAAATTTAAGGAAAGTGAAAGTTAAATTAGATGTATTTGAAATATTAAGTAGTCATTCAGACACTAACATTTACAGAATAATATCAGGATATCAGAAAATAACACATTTGTAAAATAGAATTCAGTTCTGTGGAATCATTCCGGTTCACACTCCATTCCAGTAGGTGGCGGAAATGCATCAATCTGTCGTTTGCCAAACGCCAAAAATTTTAAGAAGAAGAAGAAGAAACACAGGAAACGTCGTTTCCGGGGCAGCAGCAGCTCTGCAGGAGTTTCTCTATTCCTCTGAACCATCGGTTCGGTTCGGTTCGGTCCATGTCTAACCGAACCCTACCGCCTCCAGAACCGCAGGCGTCCCGGTTCCGTGGCTCCCGCTGCCTCCCAGCCGGCTGGAAGCTCCATGGAGGCTAGAAGGTGAGCAGATGGAAAGATGGCGGCCGAGAAAGTAGGAGAAATGTTGGCTTTGTTCCTTTAAATGATCTGATTCACTGGAAGAAGTTGATCCAGGATCTAACGGCTAAACCAGGCTTTAGCTTCAAAGTTTAGGATTTTATTGGACGGCTGGAAAAACTGCCGAGCTACATTAGCCTAGCTTAGCTTAGCTTATCTAGGTCAGTGTAAACAACAAGAACAAGAGCGAACTAAACAGTGGCTGTGTACGAATCGAAGGGCTGCATCCTCCAAAGGACCCGGTCTACCTGGACTGGATCCTTCCAGGTCCGTGACAATAAGGAGAGGAAGAGTTTTGGATGTGGATTCAAACGGCACGCTCTGTCGCTTAGCAACCGTGACAGATGACAAACAAAGCAGGAAAAGAAAAGTACCGTTACTGAACTTTTCAAAACTGTTTTTATTTTTTTTATTTTATTATTATAAAGTGAACAAAGACTGATGAGAATCCAGAGTGGAATAAAGGTTCCAACCAGCGGGAGCAGGAACTAATCAAATCAAATGTAATGATAGAAACCTTAGTCAGTTAAATAACCTGCTGCTGTCATTCTGCACATCTCTGATGTTGCTGCTAGTTTCAAATTCCTGTAAAAATGTCCATAGCTGCATATTGGTTATTTATTCTCCAGTTTTATATTGTTAAAACACTTTACAGGATTTTATTGTTTATATTTTAACTCTTCCCTATTATGTTATTCTTATACATTTTTCTAAGGTCCACATTTTTTGTGACCATTTTCAATAATCTTTCTGCTGCTGTAAATTTGCCCATTGTGGGACAATAAAGGGATTTTCTATTCTATAAAAGCGGTAAAAAAGATATAAGTAAATCTAAACAATTTATGTATAAAAAAAAATCTAGGGATGCACGATATTGGGATTTTGGCCGATATCCGATATGCCGATATTTTAAAACTCATGTAGCCGATAACCGATATCGATACCGATGTTAAAGCTGGACAAAAATAAGTAGTCATTGAAAATAGCAGTTTTATTATCCATTTATGACACTTTGAAAAAGAATATACTCAAATATATTTTCATATGCTGATATCAAATAGATTTTTAAAAACGCGATATCGATCTATTTTACTTTCAGAATCTCGTGAAATTTCATCGTTCTGTTACAAACTCTCGTGATATTTTGCAAATTCTTGTGAGATTTTGTTAGTAAAATAGATCGATACCGCGTCAATATATCAACATATAAAAATATGGCAACATTTGGTGAATTTTCGGGGGATTTCGTAGCATAACGATGACATATAGCAATATTTCATTAGTAAAAGAGATTGATATGGTGTTTTTAAATGGCAATATATCAGCATATGAAGATATTGGGATATTTTAATGTTCAATATTTTTTCTCTCGTCTTTAGAAGTGTTTAAGTCTGTAAAAAAGAAGTTTTTGAGGAAGAAGTAGTATTTTTTATTTTAGATTTTAGAAACTCAGAAGCTGATCAAATATCGGGTTAAATATCGGTGGGGGGGCCGATGTCCGATATTCAGTTTTAAGGCCGATACCGATAGGGGGCCGATTATATCGTGCATCCCTAAAAAATCTCTTATATTGAACAACCAAAAATACGTAGTTAAGCATATTGTGCAAAACAGCAATAAAAAGATAAAAATCCTATCAGATTTATAGTCCCCACCCTGCAGATCTATTAGAATCTGTCCTTAAATTACAACCAAACCCATTTACACAGTAACAGATAAAACCTTTAGATAAATCAAACATTACCGCCACATATCTGACTCTATAACCATTAAAACAACTATTTTCATTCATCTCAGACGGAACTATTAAATGACTTGTATTATATTAAACTGAACTTCCAATTTTCACCACTGTTCGGCGCCAAGTAACCTTTCCTCTGATCACGGCTTGCTTGGTCTCGCAATGAATCCTGGGATATCCAAGGATAACCTGGATACATCGGACCCGTCCTTCAAATCGGGCAAAAAGAAGGACACATTTTAAGGCCGCATAACGAGGACTCTTGGAATCTGACCAGGCGCCGCTCTATGATGTAATCAGCATTCGAATCTGGCCTTCTAAGGACGCAGCCCATGATAAAGTTAAACTCTAGTGAGGATTATAAGCCCAGATTAAAGTCCTGTGATGTCTAAAGCTTCCTCAGGCTGTTAATGGTTTCCTCTGCTTTAGAATAATGACTGTTATTCTAAGCTGATGAGGCCCCATGGATGCAGACCTGAAAGGACGCAGGTGAGATTAGAGCAGGATCTAAAGCTTTAGGAGCCTGAATGAAACACCAATCAGCGTAATCCCTCTGCCTCCTTCCTCTGTCAGCTCTGCTTCAGCTTTAATTTACTTTATTTAACGTTTTCATCAAACCCACTGAAGCATCTGGGCTAGATATCTCAGATCATGATCAGAAGCATCTTAATCAGACGCCTCCTGCTGGAGAGACGCTGTATTCACACAGAGCCAGATTATTACGGTGGAGATTAAATCCCTGATGGATGGAGGATGTTCTGCTCTCATTCACTGACAGAGGAACCTTCAGTCTGATCATCTGCTGTTTCCAACAGGAAGCTGATCTGAAGAAGAGCTTCAGCTGAGGAACCAAAGAGGAGCTGGAGATTATAATCCAGGACAAGCATGAAGGAGAACCAGGAAGTAAAGATTGAGGTGAAGGAGGAGATCAGAGAGATGGAGATTGAGGAGGAGAACCACGAGATGAAGAAGCTAGAGGAGCGAATCTGCGAGGAAGTGAGGAAGTACCCGCATCTGTACGACTCTCGCTCTCCACACCACAAGGACAGCAAGTATTCCAGCAATGCATGGAGGGAGATAGCCAGGAATGTGGGTCTAGATACGGCCGAGGCGGTGAGGAGGTGGAAAAACGCACGAGACAAGTTTGTCCGACAGCGGAGGGACATGAGGGCCAAAAAGAACGGGAAAAGGGTCCCGGCCTTCTACCTCTTCATGTCCTGGCTGGAACCCTTCGTTAACCACCGACAAACTACCAGTTTCCCTTCAGAGGTAAACTGCATATCACGTTGTGCTTGAAACTAAAGTGCCTTTATTTGGACGGTGGAGATTTTACAGGGGAAGAACTTTATTGACATTAATCAAATGTTTCTCATGATAACCGACTTTTCCTGTTTCTATATTTCCTTCATTTTCACATAGTTTTTAGATAAAATGAAAATAAATATGGTTAATTTAACCTTGATCTCCCACAGCACAGTTTTATTCCCTTATAAATGCAGATGGGCAGACGTCTGCCCGTCTGCAGCAGCGACCAGAGCTGACGTCTGCCCTGGTCGCTGCTGCGGACGGGCAGGCGTCTGCCCTGGTCGCTACTGTGGCGTTACCAAAGCGACTATAAAAGACATATATACTAAATGGTAGTTGTGCATTGGTGCACTGGAGCATGATCTGAACAGAGACCAATTGTTGATTTGCTTTTTGTTTACAGACACAGACAACACAGGATACAGATCACAGCTCTGATCCCAGCTGTGATCTGAGCTCCGATACGACTCCTGAGCCCAGCTCTGAGCCACCTTCACCCGCCTGCAACCTGGACAGCCTGTATGCCTCCCAGCCGTCCACCCCTGTCCCCGTGTCCTCTACGTGTGTGCGCCCTGCCGCCAACAGTTCCGCCTCAGCTGCTCCCTGCCACTCCTCCACCAGCCGGCCCCCTGCGTCACCCGATCCCTCCGTGAGACCAGCCCCCAAGCGAGCGACAGCCAGCCAGACCAAGCGCAAGCGCACCGATGACCTGGACATTCAGGCACACCTGGAGCAACTGGCTGAAAGTCGGCAGATGCTTCGTCGCAGTCTGCAGCAGGATGACTGCTCATCCTTTGGGATTTTCATGGCGGACTTGCTGAGGAAGGTACCGGTGGACAGTAGGGACATTGTTACCAGGAATACCATCAACTACATGTATGACCAGATGGATCGGGTGCGGGCAGTGGCACAGACGCTGAACTGACTGTTTTAGACTCTGATAATAATAATTCATTGTCCAATACTATGTCTGTTGTGGATTTGTATTGAATATGTATCATATCTACCATAGTCTGGATGTACAGAGCCACGGTTTCAACACTAAATAAGTTTTTTTTATTGGCTTGCCGTCTCGTCTGTGTGAGTGAGTTAGATGTGCAGCACCGCACACACCTTCACCATATCCTCAGCTGTGTCGGGGGGGGGGAACTCAACTGGGCGTCCGAGGATCCCACACCGTGAAACCATGGCGATGTCATGGGGGTGCCATGGATGTCATGGTGATGCCATGGGGATGCCATGGTGATGCCATGGGGATGCCTTAGATGTCATGGGGATGCCATGGTGATGCCATGGGGATGCTTTAAAGAAACACTACAGAAAAAAGCATCTGTTGACACAAATTGTTTTCCTCTACTTTACGAATGCAAAGATCCAGGGACAGCAGGGTTTGTCCTCATGGATGAGGTATTAGGACAGAGGCCCCTGTTGCCCCACCTGTCCTAATTGCCTCCATCCCTGAGGACACACCAGGGCCAGGTGCTGAAAAGGCTGAGCAGCATCAGGGTGAAGATGAGGAAGAGAATGAGGATGAGACCGGAGGGAAAGGAGGAAGAGAAGAAGCAGAGACTTATGGATGCCTTAGATGCCATGGATCCCATGGTGATGCCATGGATCCCATGGTGATGCCATGGTGATGCCATGGATACCATGGTGATGCCATGGATACCATGGTGATGCCATGGATGCCATGGTGATGCCATGGATGCCATGGTGATGCCATGGATGCCATGGTGATGCCATGGTGATGCCATGGATGCCATGGTGATGCCATGGATGCCATGGTGATGCCATGGATGCCATGGTGATGCCATGGATCCCATGGTGATGCCATGGATCCCATGGTGATGCCATGGATGCCATGGTGATGCCATGGATGCCATGGTGATGCCATGGATCCCATGGTGATGCCATGGTGATGCCATGGATGCCATGGTGATGCCATGGATGCCATGGTGATGCCATGGATGCCATGGTGATGCCATGGATGCCATGGTGATGCCATGGATCCCATGGTGATGCCATGGATGCCTTGGGGATGCCATGGATCCCATGGTGATGCCATGGGGATGCCACGGGGATGCACACCTTCGGCACTATCCCAGACAGGACGCTAGTTTGTAGCGTTGTTTGATAGTCTTTTGTTTTGCACCCGAAGCCAAAACAAGCATTGCCACGGCCAGTCTTTAGGGAATGATAGAACTGTGTGTCATCTGGTGTTGGATGAGGGGTTGTAGACGGTGAACAAGCCTTTCAAATCAACACACAGACATCATGAAATACTTAAAATGCATTTCCTTGGTAGCACAAGTGTAGCCAATTCCCCAGTTTCTCTCTGAGGGACATTCAAAGGGCGTACAAACAATCTTCTGTGACGCTTCTTTTGCCTCTCTGCCACCTCCAGTAGCAAGTGGTATAACCAGCCCTTGAGTTTTGAGAAACATTTCAGAACAGGTGTCCTCTGTTCACAGCATGAGGGAGGCAGTGTGAACTCATTCTTGATCTCTCATAACTCCCTTCATCCTTGTCTAGAGTGAGGAGGCCACTGCTTTCTGTTTCCCCCACTTTAAACATTCCAGCATAGGGACTGGAACAAGATTTCTCTAAAATCACCCCTATTAGGCCAAGAAAAAACATGCTTTCTTACAATGTAACAAGGTCTGAAGATTTTACACGATTGTTGTAAGCAATCATGTAAAGCGGCAGATGGCCGCTCACACTGAGCCTGGTTCTGCTGGAGGTTTCTTCCTGTTCAAAGGGAGTTTTTCCTCTCCACTGTCGCTACAAGCATGCTTAGTGTGAGGGATTGCTGAAGAGTCAATGAGTCGATGCAATCAGCTGGTTTTCCTTAGATAGAAAACTTTGAATCAATCTGACTGGATGATCTGGTGAACTGGAAAGTGACCTGAGGTGACATGATGTGAATTGGAGCTATAGAAATTCCGTAAAAATTCAAAAAATATCCACTGGACTTGGTTTTCAAGATTTGAGCTATAGAAATAAACTGAATTGAATTAAACATTTAAATGCAGCCGAACCACAGATCAATAAATTAATGTTAAAGATTAAATACAGCCAAAACAGCCAGGATGGATGATTTAACTATGCTGGAGGCTTTAGAAAGAATCAGAAGCGAACGTTGTCATGATCGGCCCTGATAGTTGACCTTAATTGCCCACTTCATTCACCTGCCGTTCCCTCGACGCTCTTTAATTATCATTCATCTTGTTCACCTGCTCCCTCTGCTTCAAATATGGCTCAGCCCAGCTATCTGGGCCAGGTCATTGCAGTGTTTCCCACAGGATTTTAGGAGACTGTGGTGGGAGAGTCTCTGACCCTCGGTGGTTTTCATGTGTGCACATGTTTAAGCATGGTGTATCCCACTTAAAGGGGAACGCTGTGTTTTTTTTTTTACATTGATTTTCCATTATTCCATCATGTTCTACTCACCCATATGAGTTTAGTGTCATTTGGAGCCGTTCTGAAGATGTTCCGTTAGGTTATATCCAAGTAACGTCTTCCTATGGGCAACGACTTGAAGGAATAAACTAAACTGTTTTGGTGATGCCATGGATGCCATGGTGATGTATTCAGAACATGTAGGCCAATCACTGTCCCCCAGACATCCACGTTAGATTTTTATATTTATATCTTTTTAAAAACAAAGCGGAGTGTGTATGACGTCATCCGCTCTTGCCGGCTACCGTTCATTCATCCTGTCCACTGAACTGCTGCTAGTTTTCCTCACATGCCTGGAAGATGTCTAGTGCTGCTACCACAGGTGATCTCGCTCTCCAAATGGACGATTCAGATTAGCTAGAATGAATAGAAGGGGTAGAGCGTAGCCGCCTGTGGCCCGGGCTGCCTGGCACAACTTCAAGTGGCTAACAGCGGCTGAGTCTACCATCAAAACGCTCCAGAGTCAGACCCAGTAACTGCTGGACCAGTGCGATGAGCTCGAGAACCGCTCACGGAGATCTAACCTCTGCATATTGAATATTCCTGAGGGCAGTGAAGACGGCAAAGTTCATGTCGGACGTCTTGATGGAAGTTATGGGTCCCGATGTTTTTTCTAAACCGCCTGAGCTTGTGAGAGCCCACCGTACCCCGACCTCCAGAGCCGGCCAGAGATCTTCCCCCCTGAGCGTTCCTGGTCTGCTTCTCCAGATTCCAACAGAAAGAAGCTGCGCTGCGTTGGCCCAGGAATCATGAGCTCGAATACCGAGGCGCCGCTATAAGGATCTATCAGGATGTCTGTGCAACGCTCGCTAAAAAGAGAGCCGTGTTTAACGGCGTCAAGCAGGCCCTGTATCAGAAGAACATCAGATTCCAACTGCTCTACCCGGCCGGGCTGCGAGTGACGTGCGGAGACGACGTGTTCACCTGAGGAAGCTCAGAAGTTTTATGATCGGAGGTTTGGTAACTCAGAATAAGACTCCATGACATGCATGCGATGTCAACCTGCAGCTCACAGACCAGAGGTTTGATCACTCAGTGATGTTATTATCAGACTTATCAGCACTATGCTGAATTACATCTAGAATTTTTGCTCTATTAAAACACTCTTGTTAAATTTCAATTTTGAGGTTATATACATTCTTATATGTGTGCCTATTTGTTTGATTATCCTGATGTCTAACCATCTTTTTTGTTTTTCTTGTTTTGATTTTAATTTTGAGGTTAAGAGAGTCCATTACAGCTTACTGTTGACTGGGAGTCATCCAGAGTATTGAGAAAATGTGCTTCTGGAAGTTTTTTAATTAAGTGTTTAGCCTGCAGCTTGCCTCAGAGAGAGCTACAAGTATAGGCTTAGTTCTAGTTTGGTCCGTGGGGAGGGTTGGGGAAAGGGACACCACTGAATGTTTGCAACATATACTTTTCTCTACTAGCTTGAGAGATAGAGAGAGCTTAACTGTACACTCTACTACATCATTTTTTTGTGTTTTCTTTTTTTCTTTCTCTCTTATTTATTTATTTTTTCTCCCTCTCCATTTCATATTTTCGTTCCATCTCATATTAACTCTAGTTAAACATGGTAAACGGTATCAATACAGAAGTGGCTTCTATATGATTCGTTAGTTGGAATGTGACGGGTTTAAATGGGCCTGTTAAGAGAGCCAGGATATCTAACCATCTAAAGTATTTAGAATGCAATATTGCATTTTTACAGGAAACCCACCTGTTACTAAAAGATCAAGTCAGACTTAAAAAGAGATGGGTGGGCAATGCGTTCCATTCCAATCCTAACTCTAAAACTTGTGGAACAGCTATATTAATCCATAAAAAAATTCAGTTTAATGCGACTGCTGCTATCTCTGATCCAAGGGACGATTTGGGATGGTTTCAGGGCTCCTTTATCAAAAGCCTGTGGTCCTAGTAAATATTTATGCCCCAAATTGGGATGATGAGACGTTTATAGGTAAAATTATATCACTAATCCCAGATCTGAATTCACAACAGATGGTTTTTGGCGGAGACTTAGGCCCCGTCCACACGAAGTCAAAACGAACAGGAAACGCTAATATTTTCCAGAACGTTTGTCGTAAAGACGGAGACGTAAAATAAATGTGATCGTCCACACGAATGCATGAAAACGCTGCAAAATGTATGCCAGGCCTGTAAGTGGCGCTGAAATGTTGGGCATGCACATTTTAATTTACTATCAGCTGAAAAACAGAACGTCTCCTATTAAAATCACGAGGGTATGTTTACGAGCAAAGTGACAAGGCTGGGCGTTTGTTATCACATCAACTCAAGTGCCACTCTGCCTCTCAACAAAGATGGCACCCTAACTATTGATCCAGAAGAAATTAAGGACACATTTGCCTCATTTTAGTCAAATCTATATACTTCAGAGATGATAAATAATCTATCTGACATGGAAAATTTCTTCAATAACCTCCAAGCTCCTTCTGTAACAACAGGTCACAGGACAGAATCCGAGCTTCCATTAAATTGTAAGGAAATTATTACTGCAATAAAATCAATGCAGAGTGGCAAGGCACCAGGCCCAGATGGATATCCCATAGAGTTCTTTAAAAAGTTTTCTAATAAACTATCAACAATTCTACTTGATATGTTCAATGACTCACTGTCCAATGGATCACTCCCGCAGACATTGACTGAAGCATCAATTACCCTCCTACTTAAGCCAGGTAAAGATAGCAAAGAGCGTGGCTCGTACAGACCCATCTCCCTCCTAAACTGTGATGTGAAGATCCTGGCCAAAGCCCTCGCCTTACGCCTTGAAACCACAATGCATGACGTGATATCTGCTGACCAAACCGGTTTTATTTCAGGCCGGCACTCATTCACAAATATCCGTCAGCTCTTAAATGTTATCCACTCTCCTGTGTCCAGCGCTGTACCTGAAGTAGTTATCGCTCTGGATGCAGAGAAAGCTTTTGATCGGGTAGAATGGGGATACTTATTTGCATGTTTAAAGAAATTTGGATATGGCCCCAATTTGGTCTCATGGATTAAACTTTTGTATACCTCTCCCAAAGCCTGTGTAATCACTAATGGTAAACGCTCACAGTACTCTCATCTATCAAGGGGCACCCGTCAGGGCTGTCCAATCAGTCCATTGTTGTTTGCCTTGGCCATAGAACCCCTGTCTATTATTCTCAAAACTTCCCCATCCATTACTGGGATCATTAGGAGGGGTAGAGAGTTCAAGATTTACTAATGTATGTATCTGACCCTGTTTTATGTGTTCATCATATTATCCACACCCTGAAGAGGTTTGGCCTCTCTGGGTACAAACTATCCTGTTAATGACTTGGCCCTTCAAATACAGGATGCTGCCCTGCTGTTCCATCTGTCTAAAAATGGCTTTAAATGCTTGGGCATTAATATTACAAGAGATATGCAGAATCTTTACCAAGAAAACTTCTATCACGTATTTGAGAAAATTAATATAGATTTGAAGAAATGGAAATTACTTCACCTATCTTTGGCAGGAAAAGTGAACTGTATCAAAATGAACGTGCTTCCCAGATTTCTTTACCTATTTTAATGTATCCCAATTTATCTCCCTAAGTCTTTTTTTAAATCAATTAATACGGCTCTGATTTCATTCATATGGAATGGGAAGAAGCCTAGAACACGGTTAGAACTGTTACAGAGGCCTAAAAACCAAGGTGGCTTAGCCCTTCCTAACTTATGTCACTACTATTGGGCCTCGAATTTTCAAAAAATCATGTGCTGGCTCTACACTCCTGATGCAGACTGGTGCCACTTTGAAGCTGTATCTTGCATCTCTACTTCTCTAAGGGCCCTGATCCCTTCCAACCTTCCCTTCCCTTTCTCACAATATACTAACAATCCTATAGTCTAACAGTGTTAGGTTTATTCAATGATGATTATAAAATTAATGTGTGTTCATATGAAACATTGTAGAAATGAGATGCTTCACTCTGTCTCATGATTCAGTCAGGAGACCACACTGCCTTGTGATTCGGTCAAGAGGGGAGCGTCCTGTCTTTATGAACTGATTAATTGTCCTGTCAGAACAAATACTGTCTTGTAACCATGTGTTATGTTCTGTTAATAAAAGACGACTGCAGGAGGGGATTCGAAGAAAGAAAGCTTGAAGTTGGGTTGAAGTTGGGTTTCCACTCCTGCAGAAGCTGCTTGAATCTCTTTCCTGTGTAGACTCAATTTCTCTTTTACAAACCTACATTTTTTTGAACCCAACAAACACTCTCAAAATATGGTCTCAGCTTAGACAGAGCTTTGGGTTTTAAAACCTTCTCCATCTGGGTCCCATACACAATAATCACCCTTTCCTCCCAGCTAAGGTAGACTCTGAGTTTACTCTCTGGCAGAAACGTGGTATTCCTAATTTTGAGGACTTGTACATAAATGATAGCTTTGGAAGCTTTGAAGATGTATCACATAAATTTGGCCTCCCTCGGGCTAGCTTATTTAGATATTTCCAAATGCGCCACTTTCTTCAACATCATGATCCCAGCTTTCCATACATATCATCACCTTCTGGTCTAGATGATCTATTAAAATCTCAATTTAATTCCAAAAGACTGGTCTCCAGAATCTATAATAGTATATTCTCTTTTAAAAACACAACACTAGAAAAGACCAGAGCAGACTGGGTGGAAGAGCTGGGGGAGGACTTGGAAAAGGACACTTGGGAGAACGCTTTATTAAGAGTAAACAGCAGCACTTTCTGTGCTAAGCTAAACATTATACAATTTAAGGTCCTACATCGTATTCACTATTCTAAATCAAGACTAGCTAAATATATCCTAGCACAGATGCAAGGTGTGACAGGTGTCGAAACACTCCGGCTGACTTGACGCATATGTTTTGGTCATGCCCAGCCCTGGCAACCTACTGGTCAACCATCTTTAAAACATTGTCAGAAGCATGGAATATTAATCTTCAACCCAACGTTGCTATGGCCATATTTGGTGCCACAGGTGGAAGATATACAACATTAAGGGAAGGCCATAGAAACATAATTGTTTTTACAACGCTGCTTGCACGGAGAAGAATTTCACTGCATTGGAAATCCAAAAATCCACCCAAGGTGTCCTTGTGGTTTAGTGACCTGACACACTTCATACAATTAGAGAAAATGAAATATACTCGAAGGCAGGGGTGCCCAACCTTTTTTAAACCAAGATCTACTTTTGAACTTGATGGCATGCCGAGATCTACCAAGCCAAACACAAGAGATGGGCAGTATTTGTTTTTTATTTGCACAGGTGGAGACTAAACAGTAAGTCCAAAAAATGGGGAAATGATCAATTGTGTCAAAAAATAGGTTGTAAACACAGAACTTAGCAATCTCATAAGAACTTCACACCATATCACTCATTCACTCACTCACTCACTCACTCACTCACTCACCAAAACTATAGAAATGAGCAGTCAAGATCTCCAGACAAAGGCTGTGCAGTCAAAAAATCTCTCTCTCTCTCTCTCTCTGAGTGCATGGAGCTTGAGACGGGAGTGTCAGAGTGAGTGGTTTTTGAGTGTTCTACCTTTTCTTCGTAAGGTGTTTTTTTAAAGCACCTTCTTCTACATACTGTTTTTTTTTCTATTCTTAAGTAGATTTTTGGTTGTTCCTGATTTGGCGTTTTTGGCATCATGCCCGTGGTGGAGGGCGGTGCAGAGTTTGAAAAGTTGACACGTCGGCATGCTGTCAAACTCATACCGACAGTGAATTGTTCAGTGGAGGAGGCAGCCTTAGCCGCTGGAGGAGTGGCGGGTTGTGACAGTGTGAAATCTGCTTCCCGTATGAGTGGAGCAATTGTGATTTTTCTTGATGAAACATCTAAAGTGAATGATTTGGTTGAAAGGGGCGTGGTCATTCATGACACATTCACGCCGGTTCTCCCGCTGGTTACTCCAGCTAAAAAGATTATTATTTCTAATGCACCTCGTTTATTAAAAAGGATCTCCTTGCTAAAGAGCTGTCCCGCTATGGACAACTAGTTTCACCCATAAAGATGGTTTCTTTGGTCTGTAAATCTCCGCTTCTCAAACATGTCGTGTGTCACAGAAGACAAGTTTTTTATGATCCCAAAAGACACAGCTACCGAGCTTAAAGGAATAGTACACCCAAAACATGATTAGCCTTCATTTTCTACTCACCCCCATGCTGAACAACACTCTGGAGTACTTTTTTGATATCTCAAATGCATCTGGAGATCTGGGAGGCTTCTTGCTGTCTGCTGACATTCAAATAATGGAGGTCTATGGCGCCCGAGGCAGAAAGGTCCATAAAAGTCCACAAAAAACGTGTCAATATTCCTCCATACTGCTTGTCCAATGTATTCCAAGTGTCCTGAGTGGGTAGCGTCCATAATTTACTCGAAACGAAGTCATTTAGAATGTTTTTAGAGCATAAACAGTAGTGTATAGGATTTCCTAAAAGCGCGTTCACCAGCCTACGGAAACCGCAGCAGACCAAACCAGATGAAAGTGCGCATTCAGCGTCTGCTCTGCCGATAATGCAAGCGTAGAAGAAGAAATGTGCTGTTTACCTGTGCAAAGAAAGAAACAACGAAAGAAAAATGTCTGAGGACTTCAGTGTTGAGGAAGAGCATGAGTTCTTTGCCGAGCTGAATGCGCACTTTCATCTGGGTTGGTCTGCCGCGGTTTCCGTAGACTCGTGAACGCGCTTTTAGGAAATCCTATACACTACTGTTTATGCTCTAAAAACATTCTAAATGAAAGATAATTTATTGAAAGTCAAAGCCAAATATGAAGACGTGAATCTAGTTTTTCTTCATGTGTATGCTCCAACTAAAGGAACTGATAAACTGAACATCTTAGGGGACACTGTAAATGATTGTAGTGATAATGATTATTTGTTTTTGTGTGGTGATTTTAATTGTACTGAAAATCCTTCACTTGACAGGAACCACTTAGAGCCTCATGCTGAATCCTCTCGGAGGCTTAGGCAGATGACTGCAGCCTCTGATCTTTCTGATGTGTGGAGAGCTTTCAACAGAAATCAGAGACAGTATACATGGTGTCATTCTAAAGATAATATTTTATCTTTAGCAAGATTAGACCGTGTATATGCATTTAGGCATCATCTGAATGTATTTACGAATTGTCAAATAATTCCTGTTAGTTTTTCTGATCACTGTCTGGTTTGTTGCTCTGTATTTATTAAAAATGTTCGTTTACAGAGTGTCTACTGGCATTTTAATACAGCTCTTTTAAACGATAGAGCTTTTAGGGAAGCTTTTGAGTGTTTTTGGATCAGTCATAGACAAACAAAATCTTTATTTTCTTGTGTCCAACAATGGTGGGATTATGGTAAATGTCAAATTAAGCAGTTGTGTCAACAGTTCACTCGCAATGTCACTAGAGACATAACCAGATCTATGAAAGACTTGGAGACTCAGATAGTAGAGCTGCAGGGTTTGGCAGCATCTACAGGAAATCAAGGGTTTTTAGATTCCCTCAAAGCTAAAAAGGCCGTTCTGGCCGACCTGTTGGGCACAACAGCAAAAGGGGCCCTGGTCAGATCAGGCTTCCTAAGTGTAACAGAGATGGATGCACCGTCAGGAAGTTTGCTGCCAGTTTCTATAAAGACCTTTTTTAGAGTGAACATTTGGTGAATCCAGATGTGAGCGATGGTTTCTGCGAAGGTCTTCCTCAGGTGGATGCTGAAGCCAATCGAAAACTGGAGGCTCAGGTCACACTGCATGAATTTAATGCTGCCTTGATGAGCCTAAAGAATCCCCTGGCATGGACGGTCTTCCTGTTGACTTCTACAAGTCCTTCTGGTCTGTGATTGGCCAGGACTTGCTGGACGTGATCACAGACAGCCTGCAAAGAGGTTGGCTGCCTCTGAGCTGCAGACGGGCAGTCGTTACTCTGCTTCCAATGAAAGGAGATTTACAGGATCTAAGGAACTGGCGACCAGTCTCTTTACTCTCTACGGACTACAAGATATTTTCCAAAGTTCTGGCTACCAGACTTAGAGAAGTTATGTCTACAGTTATTCACAGAGACCAGACGTATTGTGTGCCTGGCAGGCTGATAAGTGATAACGTCACTTTAATCAGGGATGTTTTGGAAATCTCCAGCTCATTGGGCATAGATATCGGTCTGATTTCTATAGATCAAGAAAAAGCTTTTGACCGGGTTGAACACCAGTATTAGTGGCAAACTTTGGCTGGTTTTGGTTTCAGCCCTGGTTTCATAGCTATGATCCAGGTTTTATATCATGACATTGCGAGTGTTCTTAAAATAAATGGAGGCTTAGTGCTCCTTTCAATGTTTCAAGAGGTGTGAGGCAAGGCTGTTCTTTATCAGGGATGCTTTATTCTTTGGCAATTGAACCTTTGCTTCATAAGCTGAGGAAATATTTCTGTGGTGTTTCTATTCCTGGGTGTAATGTCTCTTTAAAATCATCAGCTTATGCTGATGATTTAATTGTTTTTGTAAACACACAGGAAGATATTGCTGTTTTAGTCAATACTGTTTTATTTTGGTTGTATCTCTTCTGCAAAAGTAACCTGGAGAAAGAGTGAGGCTATAACTGTAGGAAGTCGGTTGGGGGATCAACTCGGTCTGCCTGGAGGCTTAGTGTGGAAAAGGGGTGGCCTTAAATATTTAGGTGTGTTCTTGGGTAATGAAAAGTTTGTGCAAAACAACTGGGAAAATGTTTTGGATAAAGTTAAGGGTCGACTTTTGAAGTGGAAGTGGATTTTACCTAAAATGTCATATAGAGGACTAGTTCTTGTCATTAATAACCTAGTTTCTTCCACCATGTGGCACCAGTTGATGTGTGTTGATCCTCCAGTTTTATCAAATGTTCAAAGGGTTCTGGTAGATGTTTTTTGGGATAAACTTCACTGGATTCCTCAAAGTATCCTGTTTTTGCCGAGAGAAGAAGGTGGTCAAGGCCTGGTCCACCTGGCCAGCAGAGGTGCTGCTTTTTGTTTTCAGTTTATTCAGAGACTGCTCACAGGACCTGCAGATCTGGTGTGGAGGAGTATATCATGCTGCATTCTTCGGAGATTTGGTGGCATGGGTCTGGATTTGCCTCTCTTTCTGATGGACTCTAGCAACTTTAACTCTTCTTACAGTTTTTTAAAAGAGTATTTTCTCTGTGGTCTTTGCTGAGGAAGGAGAGACAGCAGCAGGCTGAGTCTCTGCACTGGCTGCTCCAGGAACCGGTTCTGTTTGGGAGTTTGTTGGACTGTCCTACTTGGGGGGCAACAACCTGCCCCAGACTGCTCCACACTGCAAAAGTGTATTGCCTTGGGAGGGTGGTGGAGCTGGCTGGACCTCGGCTGGATGATCCTGTTAAGCTCGCTGCCTGTTTGGGGATAAGGTCTGTTCGATTTGTCGGTCAGCTCTTGTGGTACTGGAAGCACAAGTTAAGTGAACATGAATGTTCCCTTTTGGTTGATTATCATGAGGGTTCTGTGTCACCAAATCACTTGGATCCTTTTCCATCCTTCAAACTGTCTCCTGGGGTAACGAACTGCTCTGGCCCTTTTTTGGATTCAGTGGACAATAAAGGAATCTCCCTGGAAGGAGCGTCTGGAAAAGTTTTCTATAGAATGATTGTTAAAACTCTCAATGAACACAAACTGAATGGACGCAGTGACAGTACCGAGAACTCATTTCTCCTTAAAACCTGAATTCAAACCTGAATGGAAATCGTTGTATAAGCCTCCACTAGCGAAAAAACATGCAGATTAACAATGGACAATCCTTCATGGTATTGCAGCTGTTAATTCTTATGGGCTAGAATCTTAAAACCCATCATGACAATATATGTGTATATTTCCTATTTATTTTTTTATTTATTTTAGCTATTGTGTATTTTTGTATTACTTTTAACTATCTATTCCTGCTAGATTGGTGTCCAAACGGTTCTTGGGATGGTCTCATGCCTCTTGTATGGAAATTATAGAATGTACCACTGATGCTCAATAAAAAAAAAAATAAATAAAAATAAATGATTAAATAAAGCAGACACTCCAGACGCGGGTAGTTCTGGTTAAATAAATCGTACTGGTTTATTCATCTATTTAAAGCCTGTATGGCTGATGATGATGATGATGATGATGATGATGATGATGATGTATGCTGTTGACAGACTTGAACTAAATCATTTTAAACAAAGCTCTGGAGTAGCTCCATTGTCTTCCCTCGTTAAACAGGAAGTAAACTCCCAGTGAAATTCTGCTCTTTGTTTCCTGTCCAGGGAAAGCAGATTTCTGAGTTCTCCCTGTCTGTCACCGGCAGTTTGCTCGTACCCAGGCTTATGTGCCACACGTGTGTCATTGTAAATATTGATAATGAATTAAACAAATCAATGCATCTTTATAGCAGTTTAAAAGCTTACACGTTTGTTTTGGCTGGGGCCCAATATCAATGTCTTTCATGGGGCCCCTAATTCCTGGCGGCGCCCCTGGTTAAAGGGAAATGTGTTATCATGAGCTGTACAGTTAATAACTTTAACCAGTCGACCCTTCTGCAAAATGTTTAACAGATAATACTGAAAAAGAACTATAGAAAGTAGAGCACATCAGCCCGGTTCTGAAGTCCTTCCTCTGGCTCCCTGTAGCTCAGAGAATAGACTTTAAAATCCTTCTGTTAGTCTAGAAATCACTAAATAGATCAGCACCTCAATCCATAACAGACCTGTTGTCAGTGGATCTACCTTCCAGACCACTCAGGTCTTCTAGTTCCAGCCTAATCTGTCCACCCAGAACTAGAAGAAAACATGGAGAAGCAGCATCTATGCTCCATGGATCTGGAGCAAACTCCCAGCAGCATCTATGCTCCATGGATCTGGGGCAAACTCCCAGCAGCATCTATGCTCCACGGTTCTGGAACAAACTCCCAGCAGACTGGATAAGAGCTGAAAGCCTGAGATCTTTGAGTTTTAGTTAAAAACCTATTAGTTCAGAGCTGCCTTTGACTATTGGAGTTAACTGAGGTATTATTAGTTTAAGGTTCAACTGGTTTTTTTATTATTTTTTATTATTTTTATTTGCTTTTATTTTGCTTTCGTTTTCCTTCTATTGTATTCTCTAATTCACGTAAAGCACTTAAATTGTCCATGTATTGAATTGTGCTACACAAATAAACTTGCCTTGCCTTAATAAAAACATCATCTTGCATTAATGACTAATCAATAAGTAACATCACCTTATTTTACCGAAACACATTCAGATGTTCAAACATGTTTTATTGGCTGATTACTAAAAGACATGTCAGATATTTTAAACTAGAAACACTTAAAAGGAGACATCCAATTATGAAAACCTTTCATACGTTGAACTGGTTATACTGTCATAGAATCGGTGTTACAGAAGCTCAGTAGCCTTCAGTTGTGCCAGAGATCCAGCAGGTGTCAGTATAGAGCAAGACAGTGGGGGCTGTGGCTACACTCCATAGGGCTCCATCCATCCCGCCCACTAGTATGGAGGACCAATCCTGCCATAATTAAAAATAAATACAGAAATAAATGAATAAGCATACAATTAATTGTCTCCAAAAATACATTAAAAAAATAAATGTAGGAAGAAATTAAACTATACATTGAGACATAAACATGTATCTCTCTTTTAATTAGCTTCTTCATTGATTCGCCTTTGTAATAATTACCTTATTTATTTATTGTCCGTTATATTCTTCAACTTTATTTATTTATTATTTATTTCTTTGAGTATTTATTTATGTGAATGTTATAATATTTTTGTCTGGTTTATTCTTCCTTTGCATTTTTCTACCCTCTTTATTTCTGCCTGTCGTCTTTACATTTCTGTCTGCATTTCTGCCTCATTATGCAAATGAGGAGGGGGCGTGTCCTAATGGGTCGACTTCTGCCCATTAGTTGGTTAGTAGCCACCGGCCACAGTCGCAACAAGGGCTGCTGGGCCGCTGACCGGACCGGGCATTCCAACCAAGCCATCAGCTCTGGGGCTGGTTCGGGTCCAGAGCAAGTCAGGGACGGAGCGACCAAAGATGACCCGGTGACGGTAGCCAGGTCATGGTAGCCGTGCTGAAGAACTGTAAGGCATACACTCACCGGGTCTGGTATT
Organism: Cyprinodon diabolis; assembly: GCA_030533445.1. Taxonomy (NCBI): domain Eukaryota; kingdom Metazoa; phylum Chordata; class Actinopteri; order Cyprinodontiformes; family Cyprinodontidae; genus Cyprinodon; species Cyprinodon diabolis. The sequence goes on along the minus strand of CM060075.1, from coordinate 46,423,590 downwards.
CTACAGGTGCTGGTCATAAAATTAGAATATCATGAAAAAGTAGATTGATTTCAGTAATTCCATTTAAAAAGTGAAACTTGTATATTATATTCATACATTACATACAAACTCATATATTTCAGATGTTTATTTTGTTTAATTTTGATGATTACAAATGACAACAAATGAAAATCTCAAATTCATCATATCAGAAAATTAGAATATTGTGAAAAGGTTCAAAATTGATGGCCCCTGGTGCCACACTCTAATCAGCTAATTAACTCAAACCACCTGCAAAAGCCTTTAAATGGTCTTTCAGTCTAGTTCTATAGGCTACACAATCATGGGGAAGACTGCTGACTTGACAGTTGTCCAAAAGACGACCATCGACACCTTGCACAAGGAGGGCAAGACACAAAAGGTCATCGCTAAAGAGGCTGGCTGTTCACAGAGCTCAGTGTCCAAGCACATTAATAGAGAGGCGAAGGGAAGGAAAAGATGTGGTCGAAAAAAGTGTACAAGCAAGAGAGATAACCGCACCCTGGAGAGGATTGTGAAACAAAACCCATTCAAAAATGTGGGGGAGATTCACAAAGAGTGGACTGCAGCTGGAGTGAGTGCTTCAAGAACCACCACACACAGACGTATGAAAGACATGGGTTTCTGCTGTCGCATTCCTTGTGTCAAGCCACTCTTGAACCACAGACAGCGTCAGAAGCGTCTTGCCTGGGCTAAAGAGAAACAGGACTGGACTGCTGGTGAGTGGTCCAAAGTCATGTTCTCTGATGAAAGTAAATTTTGCATTTCCTTTGGAAATCAAGGTCCCAGAGTCTGGAGGAAAAGAAGAGAGGCACTTCATCCACGTTGCTTGAAGTCCAGTGTAAAGTTTCCACAGTCAGTGATGGTTTGGGGTGCCATGTCATCTGCTGGTGTTGGTCCATTGTGTTTTCTGAGGTCCAGGGCAGTGTTGGGCACGTTACTTTGAAAAAGTAATTAGTTATAGTTACTAGTTACTTCTCCCAAAAAGTAACTGAGTTACTAACTGAGTTACTCCACAATAAAAGTAATTAGTTACTAGTAAAAGTAACTATTGCGTTACTTTTGCGTTTCTCGCCCCGTAACCCTCACCACCCAGCCCCCACCTTCTTGCGGTGTGTTTCCAAAGCCAGCTGAATAGGGAGGACGACAAAGACAAGGACCTGCAGAGAGTTTAGCATTTATTGTAACTCAACGTAAATGACATCAGGGGGGAACGCCATGTGAAGTTTTTTAACAGGGCATTCAGATCTGGTGAAATTAATAACTGGGGATGTCTAATTCTGAAATCCTGTGTGTTTGGGTTGTTATAGATACTGCAACATCTATCTATCTAGATCTATACTCTATGTGTGACATAAAATATGGATCTCCATCCCTGCCACAAAGGCCATCAAATAATGTTTAAAATAAAAAATACAGTAGGTTGAAAAGGCAGAGTATCCATCCATCCATCCATCCATCCATCCATCCAGATTTCTCCCTATCATTTGATTGTTCACGCTCTCCATAGTTCCCCTGTGGCGCGAGCACAGGGCGACTGTTGCGCGCCTTTAGCGATCATGCGCGTTTCCTGTCGCTTGCGCGGTGACTCGTGCCGCCTGCGCTGTGCGGAGATGCAGAGGAAACCGTATCTGATGAGGAAACGCAGCTCGACGTAACACCGGTATTTCCATGTGGAAAACGCTGTTTGCTGCTGGATCCTCCTCACTCTCCATCTCTCTGTGTGTGCTGTACATTAACACCCGCCAGCGGAAACACCCACCTACCCAACTGACAGACGGAATCTCACTATACATCAGCCATTCTCATCCTCCACTCTCTCATGACAAGGCGCGCACCTCTGGATGACCTAAAAAATAATATTTAATATCTCTTAAACAAAAGTAGCACAAACAATATTTTTTTCTGCACAAATCTGCACTAACGTTGCACTAACCATTCAGTCTATTTGCAGAGTTTTTTGACGTGGGTGGGGTGTCAGCTTCACGCAGCTGCGCACGAGTCCTATCATGAAAAAAGGTTCATTGTGCGACCTGAGTAACGCGCAGTAACGGGGTGTCTGCAATGGTAACTGCGTTATAGTTACAGTCAAAGTAATTAGTTAGATTACTCGTTACTAAAACAAGGTAACGGCGTTGGTAACGCCGTTACTTTCAACGCCGTTAGTCCCATCACTGGTCCAGGGTCAACGCAGCCATATACCAGGAAGTTTTAGAGCACTTCATGCTTCCTGCAGCTGACCAACTTTTTGGAGATGCAGATTTCATTTTCCTACAGGACTTGGCACCTGCACACAGTGCCAAAGCTACCAGTACCTGGTTGAAGGACCATGGTATCCCTGTTCTTAATTGGCCAGCAAACTCTCCTGACCTTAACCCCATAGAAAATCTATGGGGTATTGTGAAGAAGAAGATGCAATACACCAGACCCAACAATTCAGAAGAGCTAAAAGCCACTATTAGAGCAACCTGGGCTATCATAACACCTGAGCAGTGCCACAGACTGATCGACTCCATGCCACGCCGCATTGCTGCAGTAATACAGGCCAAAGGAGGCCCAACTAAATACTGAGTGCTGTACATGCTCATACTTTTCATGTTCATACTTTTCAGTTGGCCAACATTTCTATAAATCCTTTGTTTTTATTGGTCTTCAGTAATATTCTAATTTTCTGATATGATGAATTTGAGATTTTCATTTGTTGTCATTTGTAATCATCAAAATTAAACAAAATAAACATCTGAAATATATGAGTTTGTATGTAATGTATGAATATAATATACAAGTTTCACTTTTTAAATGGAATTACTGAAATCAATCTACTTTTTCATGATATTCTAATTTTATGACCAGCACCTGTATATTTTTGCTCAAATATAGTAGCCCCTCCCTCCTGCCATCTTCCAGCAGTGACGTCACGGTGCGGTAAGCCTAGCGCCATTCTCCCCGCTTTACAAGCTAAATCAATGGGAACTACTAGACACATCTGCAATCAACAACAATTATTGAAGATTTCCAGAGGACTTCACCATTGAAATTCACCAGAGCTATAGTGAAACTGACAATGCCCACGTGCATGGCAGCTGGATGCTGGAATACATCGGGTAAAAGTGAAAATAAAGAGTTATTCCACCTTTCTGATTCCTGATCCTCCACGGACGGGTTGGTCGTTGGATCGCCAACTTGAAGAGGGAGGATTTGCCATCGAACTTCTGGCCAGAGAAAAAACACGTAATATGTAGCCAACATTTGGAAGAAGAATGTTTTCAAGATGACTTGGATAATAGCGCGTTGTGACAAACACCAGATACAGCACTGGGACTTGATCAACAGCCGATACCGCACCGTGACAATGTCACTAACCAGTAGGTGGCAGTAGTGTTCTTTGACAAACATGGATGCCTCCAGTAAAGCACATTCACATGAAAATTACTCTGAATTAAAAACACTGATCATTTATTGAACAGGATGGAATCATTTCAGATTTAAAGAACTTTCAGAAGTTTGAATTCTGAATATGAGCGACTTTTTCTTTAAAATCACAGAAGTATAAGGATAAACTGAACTGCTGACTTTTCAGGAGGTTTCCAGACTAACCACCAGGGTGGAGGTTCTGCACCAACAGATTCGTTCTTCATCAGATCAATGATCAGCTTGATCAACAGATGATCAGAGGAGCAGAGTTTTTACCTCTATCATTATCACAGGGACTGAAGATTGGGTAGACGTTATCGTTGAAGCAGCAGCCAGTAAAGGAGTAGATCAGAGCTGCAGCATCTACATCATAGACCAGACCCTCCTCATGATCCACAAACACCCCCACCTTCTCAGGACCAGAATGGAGATGGAGACGGACTGGAGGATCATCAAGAGCATAGTACTAATTTCTATTGGTCAACACCACAGTCCAGTAACCATACCGAGGACTTGGTGTGTTGTCTGCCTTCCTGTCGATGGAATCCCTGACCACTCCTAAACCCCACTCAGTCTTTCCTTTCACCTGAACCTCAAAGTAAAATCTGCCTGAAGAGAAACTCTGACGTCCTAAAACAAAAACACACTGAGAAAATCTCTGTGGATTGTCTGGTAGATTCTTCCTAACGTCTCCATCTTTCACCTGTTTGTCACCATGAGACAGGATGAGATACGGATGAGCTGTATCAGGATCCAGAGTCACATCCACTGCAGACTGCTGGACCCTCTTCAGCTCAGCCTCCATCATCTTCTTCTTCTCCTTCCTGATCTCCTCCTCCAGCTGAGCCACAGCTCTCACCACAGTCCTCTCATATGATGGTGGACGGACTCTGACCTCTGTCCAGCTCTTGTTGGGTGGAGCAGCTTTCAGGGAGGAGAAGCTCTGGAGGAGGTGGTCTTCAGACTGGGAGAGGTGCTTCACCTCAGAGCTCCTCTTCCTCAGATCAGATATGTCCTCTTCCAGATCTTTGATGAGGTCTTCAGCCTGTTTCTCTGCAGTTTTCTGCTTTTCTTCGATCTCCTTGATGAGCTCCTTCAGGCCTCTCTCAGCAGACTTCATCAGAGCAATGAAGACTTCAAAACCTGCTTTCTCTCTGTCTGCAGCATCTTTACTGATCTTCATCGACTCTTTGATCTCCTGGATCTTCACTCGTCTCTTCTGGATCATCTTCTGAACTTCAGCCTCGATCTTCCTTAGTTCTGCCCCATTTCCTTCAGTTAAATCTCTCAGAGGAACAAACCTGTGGTTTTCGTGGTCTAGAACTGCACAGAGCGAGCAGACAGATGTTAAGTCGGTCCTACAGAAAAGCTCCAGAGGTCTATTGTGCTGCAGACACATCCTGTCCTCCAGATTCTCCACAGGCTCCATCAGCTGATGTTTCTTCAGACGTGGAGCTGTCAGATGAGTCTTCAGGTGAGTCTGACAGTAGGAGAGGAGACACACCAGGCATGACTTCAGGGCCTTCAGTTTGGTTCCAGTGCAGACGTCACAGGGAACTTCTCCTGGTTTGGCAGCTTGTTCCTGCTGATCTTCTCGTCTGAACCGAGAAACCATCTCTTTGATGAAGGTGTTGACCTTCAGCTGAGGTCTAGAGGTGGAATGTTCTATGCACAGAGGACAGTTATAGACAACATTTGCATCCCAGTGCTGAAAGATGCAGGCTTTGCAGAAGTTGTGTCCACATGGTGTGCTGACTGGATCAGTGAAGACATCCAGACAGATGGAGCACAGGAACTGAGCCTGGTTCTGCTGGAGGTTTCTTCCTGTTAAAAGGGAGTTTTTCCTCTCCACTGTCGCTACAAGCATGCTTAGTGTGAGGGATTGTATTTGAGTCAATGAGTCAATGCAATCAACTGGTTTTCCTTAGATAGAAAACTTTGTATCAATTTGACTGTATGATCTGGTTGAACTGTAAAGTGCCTTGAGATGACATGTGTTGTGAATTTGGCGCTATATAAATAAACTGAATTGAAAAAATTGAATTGAACTGATCCTCAGACCACAGGTTGCTGCTAGAAGACATGTCTGAACTCTGAGGACAGGAGACAGAGATCAATGGTTAGTATATAGCTCCATTTACACTACCCTTTTCGAACTGTGCCGAGAAATGCACAACTGAAGCAGACCGTGCCAGACACAACCAAACAGCACGGTACTAGTTCATCAGCAGGGCTCGGCGCTGTTCAGTTCTGGTTCAGTTCTCAGATAACAAAGAGTGCATGAGTAGACCGCGTCATCTCCTTATCATCCGTAATCATGAAATTTCCGACATTCATAAAAATACTAGCTTCCAGTGATGATTCTGCTTAGCAGTGTGATGAACCTCAATGTCTGTCGTTGTTTCCTGCATCTCTAAGCCCTGATTAGACTATCGTTTGTTGTATCCACTTCCCAAAAGCCGACTCTGTCAAGTAGATTCACCAAAGGCTGCCTTCTTCGCCTGACTCTCAACAAACTTCCTGAATGTTACTTGCGCCGCCATGTTGATTAGCTTGTTTACCTCTAGAGAGCAGCAGTACCGTAGATTGTCACTAGGAGGCGAGGAACCGTGCTAGCGTGGCACGTAAACGGTCGTAAGGAACCAAACTAGTAACAGTTCAGCACGATTCGGTTGTGTCTAGCACGGTCCGATTCAATTCTGCGTACTATTTACACTCAACAGTTATCTTGGTTACCGTGTTTGGACGATCTTGGCACGGTTTCAAAAGGGTAGTGGAAATGGGGCTATTATCTCGTCCACACTTCCAGTTTGAAACCTAAGATCAGTTCTTCTTTACAGACTGTCTGCCTCACAGGGAAGCACTGACTGGTTCCAATACCTCCAACCACATCAGCCTGAGCCTCATTGAAACACCACAAACCAGCAAAGGTCCAGCTGAAACATCTGCTCTCTGTTCAAAGTCCAGAGAAATGACCGAGGCAGTGAAAGAGATGGTTTCTCTCCTCCAAAGTCTGAATTTACAGCATTGGTCCAAATGTTGGACAGGTCTCCAACCCTCCTAGACTAACTTTAGCCAGACTGCCACAGTAGAGGGATGGAAACAGGCACAACTGTCCCTAAGAAGCTGGACAACCTGGCAGACCTGGCAGAGTCTGACTGTGGCTCTGAAACATGAAGGTGTAGAAATAAGTGTTGCGCCGATGCCATTTTTTGGCCCCGATACCGATACCCGATACCTGGCTGTGCAGTATCGGCCGTTGCCGATACAACAATAATGTCAAATAATTGCCATCATGGCTTTGTCAAGCTGCTGCCTACCTTGTGAAGCAGGAAAATATCTAATACAAAGTGAATCCAGTAGAACTTTTTGATAAAAAGTTCTACTGTATAATAAAAATAAAAAGTTTGTATTGCCTACCAGGAGTGGGTGACAATAGTTGAATAAACGTATGGCTCTCAAAATGGTATCTGTGCCCCATTTGTTGGTACTCGCCGATACCGATACCACCATTTTAGGGCAGTATCGGCACCCCGTCCGATACTGGTATCGGTATCGGTGCAACACTAGTAGAAATGACTTTAACACTGGGGTGGGGGTCAGGGGGCATGTTGGAAATCTGACAAACCTGTAAATAAGCTGAGTGTTATAAGGCTGACCCTTCTGTCTGCATTTTCTCTTCCTCTCTGCAATTAAATTTCAATTCAGTTTATTTCTATGGCAACAATTCACATAATGTCATCTCAAGGCACTTTCCATCCAGTCAGATTGATTCAAAGTTTTCTATCAAAGGAAAACCAGTTGATTGCATCCAAAGACAAACCAATTGCGGATAGAGGAGTGCTAATGACCTTATGTTTAATTAGATCAATCTTATTTATAAAGAATCCCATAAAATCATTATTGCTAAGAGCAGGTGGGATGGACGGTTCAACAGAGCTATGGTTCTGGGTGAGTTTGGTGTTAAAAAATATATCTAGGATTATTCTTATTCTCTTCTATTAATGAGTAGAAGTATGCTGCTCTTGCTTTACAAAGGGTCCTCTCATACAGCAGTAAACAATTTTTCCAGACTAGGTAGGATTCCTTTAAGCCTGTGAAGCGTTATTTTCTCTCAAGTTTCCTAGCATTTAGCTTCAGAGTGCGCAGCTTTCTATATTTAACGTATTTCTTTTTCAAAGGGGCTGTGTTGTCTAAGGTAGTACACAGAAAACTAGAAACCCCATCAACAACATCTGAACATCCTGAAGGTTATCAAAAAGTGATCAGAAAGTACAGGGTTGTGAGGAAATACTGTTATTTCTTCACATTCTATGCCGTATGTCGGCACAAGATCCAAAGTATGTAAATAAAAATGTGTGGGACTATTCACATTTTGAACAAAGCCAATAGTGTCTAAGATAGCATTAAAGGCTGCTCTTAAGCTATCGCCTTCAATGTCAGCATGGATGTTAAAATCTCCCACTATGATGACCCTGTCAGTATTTAATACCAAATCAGAAAGGAACTCTGGAAACTCATCTAAAAATTCAGAGTAAGGACCTGGTGGACGATACAAAGTTACAAAAAGAAGAGGTTTTCTTGCTTCATCAGATCCTCCTGCTGGCTGCTCTTTGCAGCGACTCACTGAAGCTGATGCCATCTTTGTTTATCTGCTATTATTGACAACATTGGGGTGCTATTATGGCATGGAAGTAGAGCATGTGACCCATATAACAGCTTTCATGGGTTCGAATCCCAGCCCTTCTGACCTTTGCCAAATGTCTCTCTACTTTCTTCTAACCCACTTTGCTATCTACATAATTTCAAAAATGACAAAATAAAGGGAACTAAAGCCTAAAAAAATGACAGCCTTGATCAGTAGCGCCATGTTGAATTAATTAATTACTGGTGGACCCTTATCCTCTTTAATACACTGCGTTAATCTAATTTATTTTCACAATTGGATCGGGAGCTGAGTCTATACTATTGATGACTTTCACCTTGATATTTTAGCACAGATGTATATCTGGGGAGCGAGAACGAATCAGTCTTACAACCTGTTTAGGTGTAGAGTAAAATTGCCATATTTAAAGTGACATGCTAACCTGGATGCAGCTAGAAGCACAGCTGTATTAGCCAAGCTAACCAATCCACTCAGTGGATCACCACAAGCTGCCAGCCCATCAATGTAGCTGATGGGTTTCGAACTTGTTCTCCAGGCAGAGAAAGCCACGAAAGAAGAGAAGTTGTCCATCTTATAAAAGGTAATCTAGCTCCACAGGCGACCCTCTATGGGAATACAATGACTTAACTTTCAATGATAATTGTTCTCAATATGACTATAAACTTACAACCAGAATTTATTTAAACAGTGATAATCATGGCTGCGTCACTACAGACCATTAGACCTCATTTAAAACAATTTCTATATCAGACTGTCTGCTCTGCTAAAGGAAGCTAGTTGTGAGTTAGTCATGAGTCGTTCTAATGGACTGTACAAAACGCACATATTTTTTACATTGCAGGCAGTCTGAGTCAATCAAGGGGAGTGGCGTTCTAGTGATTAGGTCATTGCGCTTGGAATCCTGAGCTTCTGAGTCCAAGCCCCACTCCCACAGACTGCCACTCTGGGTCCCTGAGCAAGACCCTTAACCCCACACTGCTCCCCCGACGCCACACAATGGCAGCACACTGCTCCCCAAGGGGAGGGGTTAAATACAGTCAGTGTATTTCTTTGCTCTGCACTTATGACAGTGGGACAATGAGATTTAAAAAAAAGCTGAGTTGAACCAGGGAGTACCAATATGGCGGCCGGTGGCTTCACTCCACCCTATACTGCCAACGGGCTATCAGCAATCCAGTGAATAAATAGAGATCAGTGCAAGCCGCCCTACTAGACGCACAGAGGAAAGCTGCCACAGAAGGAGTTTTATACAGGAACTAAGATCAATACAAACATTTCATAAACTCAGATACGTTTACTGGGATCATTCTGACTGGGATGGTCTCACTGTGGACTTTAAACTGGGAGGGGTCTCCCTGCCATAATCTGAGGCTAAATAAAACTGACTTTTGAACCTCTTAGGGTAGCTTTAATTCAAGAGTAGAATCCACTGAACCAACGTGTTCATTTGGTTTTATGTTTGTTCCAAACAACATTTGGCAGATAAACACTTAACAGTATTTCTGAAAGTGAGAAGATTGTTGTTCCCAGTTTGATGCTGATTGAAAACGTTCAGTTTGACCAATAGAAGTAGTACGCACCAATGTTAGTACTCACTAATGTTAGTACTCACTAATGTTAGTACTCACCAATGTTAGTACTCACTAATGTCAGTACTCACCAATGTTAGTACTCACCAATGTTAGTACTCACTAATGTTAGTACTCACCAATGTTAGTACTCACTAATGTTAGTACTCACTAATGTTAGTACTCACCAATGTTAGTACTCACCAATGTTAGTACTCACCAATGTTAATACTCACTAATGTTAGTACTCACCAATGTTAGTACTCACTAATGTTAGTACTCACTAATGTTAGTAATCACTATTGTTAGTACTCACCAATGTTAGTACTCACCAATGTTAGTACTCACTAATGTTAGTACTCACCAATGTTAGTACTCACCAATGTTAGTACTCACTAATGTTAGTACTCACCAATGTCAGTACTCACCAATGTTAGTACTCACCAATGTTAGTACTCACTATTGTTAGTACTCACCAATGTTAGTACTCACTAATGTTAGTACTCACTAATGTTAGTACTCACCAATGTTAGTACTCACTAATGTTAGTACTCACCAATGTTAGTACTCACTAATGTTAGTACTCACTAATGTTAGTACTCACCAATGTTAGTACTCACTATTGTTAGTACTCACCAATGTTAGTACTCACTATTGTTAGTACTCACCAATGTTAGTACTCACCAATGTTAGTACTCATCAATGTTAGTACTCACTATTGTTAGTACTCACCAATGTTAGTACTCACCAATGTTAGTACTCACTAATGTTAGTACTCACCAATGTTAGTACTCACCAATGTTAGTACTCACTAATGTTAGTACTCACCAATGTTAGTACTCACTAATGTTAGTACTCACCAATGTTAGTACTCACTAATGTTAGTACTCACTAATGTTAGTACTCACCAATGTTAGTACTCACCAATGTTAGTACTCACTAATGTTAGTACTCACCAATGTTAATACTCACTAATGTTAGTACTCACCAATGTTAGTACTCACTAATGTTAGTACTCACTAATGTTAGTAATCACTATTGTTAGTACTCACCAATGTTAGTACTCACCAATGTTAGTACTCACTAATGTTAGTACTCACCAATGTTAGTACTCACTAATGTTAGTACTCACCAATGTTAGTACTCACTAATGTTAGTACTCACTAATGTCAGTACTCACCAATGTTAGTACTCACCAATGTTAGT